>JARHVA010002002.1:1537500-1600000 GCA_037957365.1 Torreya grandis
AATCATCCTGACTACCTAGAGGTGATATTGGTAAAGTCTTTTGTATGGAAGATCTCGAGCAAGTGGATCACTGAGAGCCATCCATGTGTTACCATCATGGCCTCTTGTATATGATGTCAAAAAATCCTTTTATATAGATGATACTAGGTAAGTGGATCATCAATATCCATTCATGTTTCATTATCTCACTAACCTAAAGGTGACATCATCAAGGACCTTTGTATGATACTCATGAGCAAGTTGATAATTAAGATATATCCACATGTCATCATATTATTATCCCATGGCATGAAAAGTAAATTACACGAAATCATGCCTCAACCATCATTGAAATAATGACTCATAGACACATGTCCTATGATGACCTATAGGAAAACAACAAAGACACCATTGCTAAGTTTAAAAGAGTAAAAAAGAGATATTTATCATGTTAAGATGATTAAGCATTTGATAACATGTAGAAGAAGTCATATGGCATTAAAATTCCATGGAAGTTATTTTTATAAATTTTAAATGAAAAAACTACGCATGGAAAAGTGGATAAATTTGTTGCATGCATTCATTCACATGAAGTAATGAATTATTCCATTTAATTCTTAGATTCAACATAGCTAAATAAATATGATTTGAATTGCCAAATATAATTTAATCATATCACTTTTAAACATCTAAGTGCACAGTATGAATCTAGAGGTCTCTTATGATGAATAAATTTCTAATTTTTCATGAAGTAAATAATTTTTAAACCATAGATCAATGGTGTCCAAAACTCATATTCTATTTCCTTTAGCATACTCTATTGTAGGGCCAACTGAATATACTAATACAATATTTGATATGGTAGCCTTGAATCATGAGTTCAAGCACTATTATGCCATTTGGGAGGCAGTTGAGGTAACCCAACCCTATAAATTTGTGAATCAATCATCCATATTCACATAGAGATACATAGATGACCTACTGGTCATCAAAATAGTTGGTCTCCATAATGCAGTGGCCAAGCTCGAGGTAATGCAATGGGTAGACTCATTATTTGATTTATTTACAAATAGAAAAAATTATAAAAAAATAATGCACTTTAGGCTAAGTAAAATGCTAGTTGCATATATCAGTGGTAATGCCTTTGAGAAGTGTTATAGACTTTTAATGCTTGAGATGATATACATGCAAGATATGGTGATTATATAGTTTCTCAACAATAAAGTGATCATCATGTTATAAGAATTGGATGGTAACACAAAAAACTTCATAGTCTAGGGCCCCACTTATACCATTCCTACCAATACTTTTAGGCTAGGGGTGATAATTGTGATGGCTCTTGTAAACAAAATATATAGTTTTTTGACCATTTCCTACATTAATGAGATATGGGTATCTT
This sequence comes from Torreya grandis, assembly GCA_037957365.1. Taxonomy (NCBI): domain Eukaryota; kingdom Viridiplantae; phylum Streptophyta; class Pinopsida; order Cupressales; family Taxaceae; genus Torreya; species Torreya grandis. The sequence goes on from JARHVA010002002.1 coordinate 1,538,879, forward strand.
TATTGGACATGATTATGACATCCAACAAAGTCATATCAATTGAATACATCATCAACTACAACTTAATTCTTAGAATCAATAATCCTAGAATTTTTCTTGATGAAAACTTATATATGATTCATATGTAGTGGATGTTGTAACTACAATCATCCACTCCTCATTTTAGGAACCATGGAAACCATTAACAAAGTACCCTCATAATATGATATGTAATGAATTCAACATTATCCATGTGAATAGGTATAGGAATAGCATGAAGATGTTTGTTGAAGCCTTTTACCCTATGGTTTATCAATCAATTTATGAAAATAATATGCCTAGATTATCTAGGGTTTAGGGTTTAGGGATTAGGGTTTGTGATTTAGGGTTTAGGGTTTAGGGATTAGGGTTTAAAAATTAGGTTTTAGGGTTTAGAGTACATAAGATCTAGTTTTAAAGGTAATTCAATCCAATTTAAACTCATTAAACCTATTTATGATAAAAAGTGTGATTTTGGGCTCAATTAACCCCAATGTCATTAGAGATTGAGCTAATTAGTTAATTAGGGAAATCAATGATGTGATTTGTGCTAAATTTAGCCTTATGAACTTAATCATTTCTCTAAAAGATGTTAATTAGGGTTAAATTAATTGGTTTAGTGTTTAAAGTATACAATTTAAGGTTTAGGGTTTACGACTTAGGGTTTAAGGTATAGATACATGGTTTATTGTGCCTAAAACACGCACACCCCATTTTAAAATTTTCAAATAAGGACCCAATATTAATTGAACATATTTTTGAGTTATTTAGAAGTAAAAGTCTATCATATAAAATATTGAAAAATATTAATTCAAGGAATGTATCTAATGTTTGATAAATTCACTTTACTATCTTGGTTTCTAGTTGTTTACTTCATGTAATATATAGGTTATATATAATTATTTATAGGGTATTTTAAAATCTAGATATAATTGATGTTGTGTTTAAGCCATAATATATGGTTGATTCTTCATATTCATTTTTATTTAAATTTGTAAAGTCTTTTGTATGGAAGATCTCAAGCAAGTGGATCACTGAGAGCCATCCATGTGTTACCATCTTGGCCTCCTGTCGATGATGTCAAAAAATCCTTTTATAGAGATGATACTAAGTAAGCGGATCATCAATATCCATCCATGTTTCATTATCTCACTAACCTAAAGATGACATCATCAAGGACCTTTGTATGATACTCATGAGCAAGCTGATCATTAAGATATATCCCCATGTCATCATATTATTAACCCATGGCATGAAAAGTAAATTACACTAAATCATGCCTCAACCATCATTGAAATAATGACTCATAGACACATGTCCTATGATGAATTTTAGGAAAACAACAAAGACACCATTGCTAAGTTTAAAAGAGTAAAAAGGATATATTTATCATATTAAGATGATTAAGCATTTGATAACATGCAGAAGAATTCATATGGCATTAAAATTCCATGGAAGTTAGTTTTATAAAATTTAAATGAAAAAACTATGCGTGGAAAAGTTGATAAACTTGTTGCATCCATTCATTCACATGAAGTAATGAATTATTCCATTTAATTCTTAGATCCAACATAGCTAAATAAATATGATTTGAATTGCCAAATACAATTTAACCATATCACTTTCAAACATCTAAGTGCACAGCATGAATCTAGAGCTCTCTTATGATGAATAAATTTCTAATTTTTCATGAAGTAAATAATTTTTAAACCATAGATCAATGGTGTCCAAAACTCATATTCTAGTTCCTTTAGCATACTCTACTGTAGGGTCAACTGAATATACTAATACAATATTTGATATGGTAGCCTTGAATCATGAGTTCAAGCACTATTATGCCATTTGGGAGGTAGTTGAGGTAACCCAACCCTATAAATTTGTGAATCAATTATCCATATTCACATAGAGATACATAGATGACCTACTGGTCATCAAAATAGTTGGTCTCCATAATGTAGTGGCCAAGCTCAACGTAATGTCATGGGTAGACTCATTATTTGATTTATTTACAAATAGAAAAAATTATAAAAAAAATAATACACTTTAGGCTAAGTAAAATGCCAGTTGCATATATCAGTGGTAATGCCTTTGAGAAGTGTTATAGACTTTTAATGCCTGAGATGATATACATGCAAGATATGGTGATTATATGGTTTCTCAACAATAAATTTATCATCATGTCACAAGAATTGGATGGTAACACAAAAAACTTCATAGTCTAGGGCCCCACTTATACCATTCCTACCAATTCTTTTAGGCTAGGGGTGATAACTGTGATGGCTCTTGTAAATAAAATATATAGTTTTTTGACCATTTCCTACATTAATGAGATATGGGTATCTTTATTGGACATGATTATGACATCCAACAAAGTCATATCAATTGAAGAGATCATCAACTACAACTTAATTCTTAGAATCAACAATCCTAGAATTTTTCTTGATGAAAAGTTATATATGATTCATATGTAGTGGATGTTGTAACTACAATCATCCACTCATCATTTTAGGAACCATGGAAACCATTAACAGAGTACCCTCATAATAGGATATGCAATGAATTCAACAATATCCATCTGAATAGGTATAAGAATAGCATGAATATGTTTGTTGAAACATTTTACCCTATGGTTTATCAATCAATCTATGAAAATAATATGCCTAGATTATCTAATGAAATAAATAAGTTTATTCAAAAAATAGGTGACTATTGGTTGTACTTAAAGTGCATAATAATCATAATAGAAGGTACTAGAGCATAGCCTTTATACCTACCAAGGATTGTTCTTGATAAGTTTACTGAATTAGATATTATTACTGAATTAGATGATAGTGTTGACATCAAGTTAAGGAAGGCAAAGTAGGTAGCCATCTATCCAACCTCTCTCAATATTGTCAGGATGAAATACATAAGATGTGATCACCTTAAACTGGTTGGTAATATTAGGAAACATTATGGGTTCAAATGGGCACCATAAAAACATTGGTATTTAAGGAAAATTGCTAGGGAACACCTCATAAAATATGAAATAAATTTTAGGATCAACTATGGGCACCATGCTTATGACTATGATAACATATTTATGAATACTGAAGATGATTATGAATTTTCAATAAGGATGCATAGGAAAAATGAAAGAATATTTTCCAAGAATCAAATAAAATAATGTTAAAAATAACCAATAGAAAAAATTTACCTTAAAAAAGTGAGTAAACCATAAATTTGAGACAAGAGATTTGACAAGTGGGGAAACTGTCAGATGAGTAAAAACCACACAATCTATTAAGAATCCTTGTAAAAAATGAATCACTCAAATTAAAATAACATGAATAAGCTATGAGAGATAAATAATGGCCTTAGGACAAAAGAGAATAAAAAATATGCAAGAATAATATTAATATTAAACCAATACTAAAAGGCAAGAATAAAGGAGGAGAATAAATCAATAAATTGAGTTATGAAGAATAAAGAGTTACATGTGCAAGCTTCAACCTATGTTCCAAGTGTCCCTAATCTTCTTACAAGTGAAGAGGATGTGTGTGTCATGTGGGAGGAGAGGAGTTACATGAAAGTAACTCCAAATGTAACAAGTAGACTAAAGAGTTGAGTGACACCTAAAAAGGGTAGAATAAAGTATATTTATAAATACAATAAATGCAAACATACATAAAACTTAGGATAAGCCTAAAAAATTATAGTAAGGGCCAAAATTAAGGTTAATTCTCCAACACTCCAACTTAAGCATAAATTGGGGTTACAAAGGAGGATAAAAAATATTACAAACAAGGAAGAGAGTTGAAATTACATAGTACTTCCCCTTAATAAAAACTTCCTTCAAGAGGAATTACAATATTTTGAGAGAAAATAAGAAGATAAAGTTCCATAAAAAGTTTAAAGAATTAAAATGTGATCATCAATAATCTCCAAGAATCCTCTTCAAACAATGTGGTCAATCTATAATAGAACAAAGACCAATAAGGAGTAAGGATCCACAAAACCTACAAAAGAAACAAACTATAATCAATCTTTTAATTTAAGTAACTAATATGCCAAAAATACAATCTACATACATAACATAATAAAATTAGGTGTATAATACCATATTATTAAGTATTTCACATACTAGAATGGATAACAAGGAAGGAAACATAGTGGATGACCTTCAATAATTTGAATTTTTGTTTGGGCAAGAAAACTAGAATGGTCATGTAGACACCGTCGAGATGCCAGAATACAATATTATGTGTAACAATGATCCCTCCAAAGTTAATGTGGCATCATGTGGTGCCCATCATGGGAAATATATGGTGGAAAAAGGGCCTAAAGATATAGATTATGCCTAGAGGTAGACAAGATCAACTTTGCTCAAATAAAGAATGATCCATGTTCTCCCAAACTATCTTGGGTAGATAGAGCAAAAGGAAAAATCCTAGTGGGCCATGATCTTTTAAATATATGAATTTACTCAATGGTAGAGAACAAAAAGGTTTTATTTCTAGTCCTAGACCCCATGGTGGAATAGGTTGATATGAACTAGCCAAATCCTTCTTGTTTAGGGTGAATGGATTTTAGCCAAATATTGACTCTTTTCATAGTTAGACTAAATCCTTGTGGAAAACGAAAGGACATATATAGGTTTTCACTTTGTCCATAGAGTTATTTTTGGTCAACTTCTCCTTGTAATAATATTGTATAAAGGTTCTCTTTAAAGGGCCTTGGATTATGGGCAAAACTAGCTTACCTATCAAGAGGTAGAAAGCCAATTTGAATCTCAGTAGCACTACCATAGATGATTTTCCAATGTGGTTTATTATCCTATAACTCCCTTTAGAATATTTTCACCTAGAAGTTATTAAAGGTATATCCAAAACACTAGGGTAACCCATAGCCATTGACCTAGTAACACTCTCTCTCCAAAGAATGGTCATGGCTCAATTTCATGTCTTTCTACTAATGGATAAGCCACTACTCCATTATATCAAAATTAAGTCTAAATATAGAGAATAGATGTAACAAATTATGTATGAGAATAAATCCATCACTTACCCATTCTGAAACATTCATATTCATATGTTGAAATACTATCCTAATAAAATTTAGGATCTCATCACCCCCAGGCACACATGGGCTTAAAAGGTTATGCCTAAGAAGGAAGAAAAAGCTAACCAATCACTTAGAATTGGATATCCCAAAGCTTCACCATATATTTCATTTCTCGATGACTTGTAAGGTATTTCTTATAATAAATTTTTTACTCCTCTTGAACTATTTTATAAATTTATGTCACTGAGTGAGAAGGCACCCCCTCTCCCATAGGGGATCCTCTATGGACCCCCCCCCCACCCCTCACCCTTTCATTGGGTTTTGGTCACCCCTCCTAGGAACATCACCCATATCTATAAAATTAGGCCTCATCTCCCTTCATGTTCATATCCTCTCCTCATCCAAACTTGGTCTGCTTCCATTCCCTCTTCCCCTTGTTTTGACCCTGGGTGGCCTCACCCTCCATTCTACCCCATGATCCTTTTATATGTCTCAACCTGCCCTTCTTTCTCCTCACTCATTGGGATATTTTTACCAAATTAAACTTCCTCTTGTCTCAATGACAACCTAAGATCTATCTTAGAAAACCCCCCTCTTTGCTACCTTGGTTTATGTAAATAAACCCCTTCCCAAGGATGACTTTTTATCTCTCCTTAAGACTATGAATCCCAACAAATATTGGGGACAATGCTCTATGACTAAATATCTATATCATAAACTATTCCAGGAAGAAGGGTTACCATAAACTCCAAAATTAGAAAAGGAAGGAAAAATAATAATATTGGAGTCTCCCTAAAACCAGTGGGTAGGTCACCCAGAATGGTCATAAGGAATTTATAAATGGCTAAATAAATAGCTAAGGGTTCCTAGAAAACCCTTAAAATAAATTGGGATAATAAATGGAAATCCTAACATGGAATGTAAGGGGTTTAAACAACCCCAAGAAGTAGAGGACCCTATGTAGCCTTAATAAAAGAGTCAACCCTACTCTTTTTATTATCCAAGAAACTAAAATGTCTAAAACCACTTTAAGATCATGTGCTAAGAAAGTTTGGAGAAAAGCTCACGTGTTAGCTTCAGATTTTAAAGGCACCTTATGGGTCTTTGATAATTTTTGGAATCTAGAGTATCTTGAAGGAAATATTCTCTAGAAGACCAATGAATAGATATATATCATCTTCAAAGACTTAGACAACAATGAGGAATGGATCCTCTCCAATGTCTATGCCCCAAATGTCAAAATTGCTAGAAATAATTTATAAAAAAATCCTACTTTCTTCCTGAAGGACCTATGATAGATGGAACTAAATTGTTGTTGGGGGCTTTAGTACCCCCTTACCCCTAGGAATAAAAGAGTGGGGCATATATATCTCACATAAAGAATGATGGATTTAATGACTTCATTACAAGTGCAGCGCTAGTATATGTGAATATAAATGACAACCCATTCACATGGTCCAATAGAAGACTGGGTAAAAAATTTATTTAGGTCCACCTTGACAAATTTTTGATCTCCTTAAACTAGAATACTCATTTTTCTAGTAGGATCTATTCCCTTCTTAGAATTGTGTCAGACCATAACCCTTTGATCTTTGAAGGGGATAAAATATCAAAACCAAAATGTAGTCCTTCAGATTTGAAAGCATTGGATTCATCACCCAAACCTAATGAAATCATTAAAATACTAGTGGAAGAATCATTAATAGGCTTAGATATGTTTATTTTGACCAAAAAATTACATTTCCTCAAAGTAAAGCTAAAAATTTGGAACAAGGAAGTCTTTGGTGGCATCTTCCTATAAAAAAGGGCATTAAAGACAAAACTAATGACAATTAAAGAAATCTTAGTTATGAATGAAAAAAAAAAAATAGATTCATCAAAAGGAATATAAATTTTGTTCCAATTTCACAACCTTGAGGCAAGGGTAGAAGCATATTGGAGATAAAAGTCTAGGTGTACTTGGCTAAAGGAGGGGGACAATAAGACCAAGTTCTTCCATTACTCGACAATGAGACATAGAAATATAAATATAATTTCTCAATTACATATAGAAAATGGGTTTATTATAAAATATAATGAGGAGATTTCCTACAATACAATAACTTTTTCAAAAACCTTCTCATAAAAGAAGGTCTCCTAGATGAAAAACTTATGGACAACATGCTGAACAAATTTGACAAAGTTATTTCTAACACTGAGAATGCTTCCCTTACTAAAGTGCCATCTGAAGAGGAGATAAAAAAATGTATTATTCATAATGGAATGCTTCAAATCCTTGGAACCTGATGGATTCCCCCCATTTTTCTCCCAAAAATTCTAAGATATAATTCACACTAAGGTCGAGGTGGCTACTAGGGAATTATTTCAATCCAAAACCATCCTTAGAGAAAAGAATAACACATTTTTAGTTTTAATTCCAAAAAAGTAAGGAGAAAATAATTTATAGGAATTTTTCCCTATCAATCTTTGTCATACCACTTACAAAATTTGCTTAATCATCTTCGTCAAGCAAATGAAACATCTTTTGGATAAAGTCATTAGGGAAAAACATGGTGCTTCTGTGGTTGGAAGATAAATAAGAGATGGAATCATTTTAGTGCATCAAGCCATCCATTCCACCTATAAATAATTAAGGCAAGGAATTTTTCTTAATCTAGACATGACTAGAGCCTATAAGGGGGTCTCCTAGAATTTTTTAATATGATCTTAGAAAAGTTGGGCTTTAATCAAGACATAAATAAAATTATTTGAAATTGTATAAACACCCCAAAATTTTCCATAATCATGAAGGGGGTTCCAAATGGGTTATTTTCTACTTACAAAGGACTAAGATAGGGAGACCCCCTCTCCCCATATCTCTTCATCAATGTGCCAAAAACCTTGGGAAGGAATTTGTTGAAATATTACACACAGGGTTTGATTAAAGGAATCTCAATGACACTCAATACTAAGCCTATCACTCATGAATAATTTACAGATGATATAAATATTTTAAGGGAAGCCTTTGTAGAGAAAGCCAAACATATAAAAACTAACTTTAAAAAATATGAAGCTATCGTAAAATAGTGTATTAATTTTCGTAAAAGCTCTCTATTTTTTATTAACACTCAACTCATATAATAGAAAATAATTTATAGAATTTTGGAATGCCAAGTGAGTAAACTATTGGAAATCCATTTGGGCATTCCTTTTTTTGAAGGTAAAATAGATTCTGAGCTTTGGAACCCCCTCATTGATAGAATTCAAAAGAAGTTGGCAAGGTGGAAGGAACACCAACCTACCTAGATAGGAAAATTCTAGATGCTCAAAGCCTTGATCTAGAGTATCCCTGTGTACCAAATGTTCATATTTCAGATACCCACCAAAGTTATAGCTAAAATTGAACAAATTAAAAATAATTTATTATGGAAGGGCACTAATGATAGATTCATGTTCAATATCATCTCATAAGAAAAAGATTGTCTTCTTAAAGCAAATGGAGGAATGGGCCTTAGAATTATTATGTCCATAAATAGGGTCCTACTAGCAAAAAGGGGATGGAGACTCATGAAAGAAGATAGAAAATGGGCATGAATTATCAAGGCTAAATACCTGGAAGGACCTAAAGCAAATAATTTTCTATGGGAAGAAGGTCTTAAGGATGGACTCACCTTATAAAAGGCAAGAACCAACTGTAAAGATCTTATCATAAAAGGCATAAAATGGAAAAATGGAAATGAAGATAAAATTTACTTCTAAGAATATGCCTGGATGTCCACTACCCCTCTCTCCTCATAACAGACTTGGGCTAACCATTATGTGGTCTTCAAAAAAAGATGGTGATAAAAAATTAAAGACTATTGGGTGGAGAATAAAGGATTAAAGAGATGAAAAATTCTTCCCACTGAAGGACACACAACTAAAGAAGTGTAGGTGATCCAGAATCTTAACTCTTCTATCAGATATATTCAAAATCCTTCATTCCCTAAGGAAGATCATTTTATATGGGTAGCTGAAGATAGTGGTATGTACTATTGTCCTTTTGACATACCACCAATATTAACCTATAAAGTGAATGGAATTACTGGGAAGACCTATGGATAAAACATGTGACCCCCAAACTCAATTTTTTCTTTTGGCTAGTGGCCCAAGATAAGATATTGATACTAGATAACCTAGAAAAAGGAGAAATAATAGTCGCTAGTAGATGCTCATTACGTAGGAACACTAAGGACTCGGTTGATCATCTATTTCTAAATTTCCCTTATATTTCAACATTATTTAACTAAATTCTGAATAAATTCAACCTTTCTTGGGTAAAAATGGACAATGTATTTGACCTCATCAAGTAATGAAAACCACCCTAAAATATCTTATCCCTAGAATTCCTATGGTATTTAGTTCTTACACATTGGTTTTGGAGTGTGTGGAAAGATCATAATGGAAACCTTTTTTTAAAATAAAAGGCACTAGCCTAAAGGGGTATTTTTTTAATTTTGTCAGGTCATCACCAAGAATTAGAAATTCTTCCCACCCATGGACAAAAACCTAGGAATCGCCTCGACATGATTGATCTTCAACAACTAGGATGCAGTTTAGAAAATAAGATCCTCCTCCAAATATCTAATTTGTAAACACATAAAATGGAAGACTCCACCTTAAGGTTGGGCTAAATTAGATTTTGATGGAGCATCAAAAGGAAACCTAGGTGCTGCTAGTGGGGAAGGAACAATATATGATTCGAATGGAATGTTGATTACTATTTATGTGGACCCTTTGGAAACATAAAAAATCATCTTGTTGAAGCTAAGATGACATTTTAAGGCATACAGCTTGCCTCCATCCTTAAGATAAAAAGAATAATTGTGGAGGGGGACTCCCTAAATATCCCAAATGCCTTGGAAGACAAAATAACCCCCTCCCACATAATAAAAGATATTATTGGCAATGCCAAGTAAAATCTAAGAGCTATGACATAATTCCAAATTATCCACACTTACTATGAAGGGAACAAGGTGGCATATCTACTTGCTAATATAGGAATAGACCTCTCTCTTTTAACCAACTAGCACACATGATGCCACATCTCTGAAAGCATCTCATCAGTTATATATAATCAAAGTCCAGTAGGATAGGATGGAAATTGGGAAGACACACATGTGAACATCTCTCATCAAGAGATGGGTTTCAAATATTATGAATCATCATTATGAAAACATGAGGTGAATTTATTGTTTAAGGAGGGAGTTAGTGTGTTTTTCAAGTGTATTTCAAACTATTCAAATAAAGCATATCTATAATCTTCTAAACTTCATCATCAGGTCCATAGGTACTATGAAAATGGGGGGTGATAAAGAGTATTTATAACAACCTCTTGTTCTAAAGTATAGGGCTTAAATAAAGTCATGAAGAAGCTCTGACAAGGTGGACTCATTGAATTGATGCTAAGGATAACTGATCATGAGGATGACGTTTTAAAGAATTTTGTTACGAACTAGAATAAGAGAGTAGTGGAGATGAGAGGAGTTAGAATCAATGTCACAAAGGATTTTATCAGAGAAGCTATGGGCATGCCATGTGATGGGGTGAAGGCATACAAGAACTAGTTTAAAAAGTAGGATCTACTCCAGAGGTTCTTCCACACTAATGAGTTTGTAAAAATAGATAAGAAGGGGTTACCCCATACTGACCTCCCACATCAATGGATCGAGATGTGCCTATAAGTGATGAAATATCTTACACTTGAAGGTAAACACACATTACTTTTATTCCACCTTTTTTTACTATTAAACCACTTTTAGGGGTATAAAATTAGTCTCCTCTTTTATCTCTTAAAGTCTCTAGAGAGCACCAGTCTCGCCCATTAGGTTAATGAATCAAACCCTATACTACACCAAGGTCTCATCCTGTTGTTGGTAAAGTGTGGAAAAACCTTTCAGGGTAGAGAGGTTCCTTTAGGTGGTCTTTAATTGAGGAGGACTCCCCTAAGGAAGACCCTACCTTAGGATCCTACCAGCTACCTACTAGTACCTCCCAAGTTACTCTTTCTAAAATCTCTGTTGATGACCTCCCTTTGAAGTTGATTGTTCCTAAATCAAAACTAATTATACTATATGAGGGCACCTTCATGGAGGTCACCGAGAAATAAAAAATTCTCCTATCATAAGAAATGAAAAATAATAAAGAGAAGTTAGAAACTTTCAACAATAAGCTACATGAGGCCAAGATGAATCTATCGGGACTCATATAAGAATGGAATGACTTAAATAGATAAGTGGACATGACTATCCAATATTTTGCCCATTCTAACAAGGTGGACATGACTCTTATTAAACAACACTTGAAGGTGACAAAGACCCTTTCTTAAGATCCCCAACATTACTCCTATCAATAAAACCCCACTATAGGAACAATAACCAAAAAGGCCATGGATGATCCTTCTTAGAGATGACATTAAAGGACCAGTAATAGGATGAGGGCCAAAGTTTATAAGAACAAGTAAGGTGCATCAAAAAAGAAGACTGAAGAAGAGAATGAACCATCAAAATCCCTCTTAATTTGTTTATTTTTTTTATCTTTTGTTTTATCTACCATGGGGTTAATTAGCTAGGGCTTTGTTTCTTTTTGTTGTTCTAATCCTAGGGGCTTGCTACTCTTTTACATAACTCTTTACTATGATTCTTGGTCCCTATAAAACTAGTTATTTTACCCTATCAAATAAAAAATAAAATTAGATGTACAACTAGGAAAACTTGAGCAAAGATAACTTCACAAAATGCATAAACCTACTTGAAAATAAATTAGTTAGAAAAACTCTAAATAAAGCATATTCCTTTTGTAACAAAATGCAAGGAATGCATAAAAAGTTTGAGATTATAACCAAAAAAAAAAATGTGTCACTTACAAAAGATATTATGTGTGAAGTATTGGAATAATTATGACAAGAAGACATCAAAATATTTATAAGATTTATTTTATTTAGGAATCCAAACAATTTTACCCTTAGAGGTAAGAGATTTAGTCATTTTTCAGCGATATAATGTGTCATGGTGGACTTACCACAAGATTTGTATGGGAGTAATTTTTAATATTTAGATATACAATATTTGTGTTTTCTACAATGCATACAAGATTTAATAATTTTAACCAAAACATAAGTATTACAAGTAGTATAATCAAAATAAGTTGCATTATAAGTCCTTTAATGAGGAGGACAATAAGATGTCATTGAACCATTATAGGCAAATCTTTTAGAATTCACATTTCATTTAGGTTAAAAATAGATCCAAGAATATCATTTTCAGACTTACCAAGTGCACCACTCAAATAGTCCATAATATGCATACTTTTTAAGGTGGTTGGTAGATCATCCTTTATCACAGACTGTGACAGAGAGATTAGGACAAAACTCAAAACAAATAACTTCATCGTTCAAGCGACCAAGACTAGATATTTCACGGGGATGCTTAAAACTGACTTGACGATGATCACACAAAGCAAGATATATAACAGGCTTAATATTACCAAGAATCAAAGGAGTTCTATGTATTCTAATCAGACCAAAGTGAACAAATTTCACATCTTCATGTGACCTGATATAATTGATTTTGGGTTCAAGCAACAAAGATAGCAAATTTGTTTGGAAACTCTTCTTTGGCTTATAACTAAGGGTTAACTCAATAGATTTGATTCGGGGTTTTACAAAAGAAAAATAAGTAGAATTATAAACAAACTTAGATTTAAGAAGTTTAGACTTCTTATAGACATGTGAAGCTTTGATAGCCAGAGGTTTATACAGGCTATTTTCCTTTTCAAGGTTTTCTTCTATAATTTCAATATCTGGACAGTCAGATATTTGTTCAAGAATGAAGGGAGTTCATAAGTTCCTTCGAGCTCAGATTCATTTAAAAGTTCCACTGTAGAGGAAGTAGAGGCTTTGCCGAATTCCATGGAAGAGAGATTTGAGATCTGGTAAGTGAGAAAATTCTGGTAAGGGAAACAGAGGATGCAGAGATAAAGAGGCCTATGACAATGATTAAAACGGCCGAAGACTCGATGTAATAAACTTTCCCAAAGAATTTTTCAAAGCAGAGAAATTAAAAAGTCAAGCTTAGAAATTCTTATAGAGTAATAATTCCTCCAAAATAGCTAACAATGGCTCTTGGCTCTAATACCAAAACTGGCAAAAAGCAGCCTAATACTACCCTTATGCAAACAATGCATGTCCAGTTGCAGCCCTGGTATCTTAATATAGATGATCTATTGAATCCACTAAATGAGATCACTGCATGGTGTAACTCCATGAGAGTAATCACTATCAATGCCCATTTAGATCAAGCTGGAACCACTTGTTTTGCATCAAAGTTTTTCTGGGGTATTATCAATTAATGGTGGAACACCATGACAGAAGCTGAATAGTATGAGCGTGTACATAATTAGACTAATTCTTTAGCCACATTATTTAATTTTTTAATTAGTGAGTTTACACCTCCAGTTGGTAATAGAGAACTGGAATCCAAGAAATGGCTTCTCAAGATGGAGCTATGTGATTTAAAATAGTTTGATGCATTTGCCAAATAATTCAGAGAATTGGCATATGAAAGCAAGAGTTTTTCCTCCACTGAGATTAAGATCAAATTTTTGCATTCTCTACCATATAATCTTATTGATAGAGTTATTTCTTATATTGATCTTAAGGGACTGACAATTGAAGATCTCTCTCTCTCAAATGTGATTTAGCAGACTATGATGATGGATGTAAAGAAGTCAAAAATGGATCTTTAGATTGTTGGGGATTGTTCACCTCCATTTTTAGTCTTGATATGTTTGGTGAATTTAAGTATGCTTCCATTAACATATATGTCATCTATAGTATGACAAATACAAACCATCCAAAGATCTTAAAAAATCTACCTTATGCCAAAAGATTAAGTGGTACTGTCCAACTCCAGAAAGGTCACATAGAGTCTGTTGAGATACCTTCTGATTGGAAACTTGACTGGTTGAAAAATGTTTCTCCCAGAATGAAAGACCAAGCCACAGTACATAAGAGTGATGGCAGAACTGTAAATATACTTCCCAGATCTTTGTCTGTAAATTCTTCTAATCTTTCTCCATCCAGACCATCTACTTCTTCTTCTCGTAGAACTGTCAAAATAGGTCATATCTTAATAGAAGATGAAGAAATCAACCAAGGGAATCATCCAAAGGATCAATTACCCTGCACAATGATGAATCTTCCAAGAGAAGATAGTCTGGAATTCTACACAAAGAACAAAGTTACTCTGTATAAATGTGGAAGATGGCCACCTCATAAAGGAGTATACAAGCAGCCAACAAGAACTGTACAGTATTTTTCGGCTGCTTACCAAGGAGATGTTGAACCCTTAAATGAGTTCAAACAAATAAATTATACTACAAGGTTCAATTCTCACTTCACAGAGAATTTTGATGATCTTTGTCGAGATATTTTATATATAAAAGATAATATAGAGAAGATACAACAAAAAGTGTCTTTTATGGATTCTAAACTAGATGTTTTAGAAGATAGTTTAGATTGGCTTTCTAAACAAGATCAGCAAGCAGACTCCTCTACCAAAAAGCCTCATTTTTCCACGACTTTCAGCTCCAATTTCAAAACTGGCAAAAAGCAGCCTAATACTACCCTTATGCAAAGAACACATGTCCAGTTGCAGCCCTGGTATCTTAATATAGATGATCTATTGAATCCACTAAATGAGATCACTGCATGGTGTAACTCGATGAGAGTAATCACTATCAATGCCCATTTAGATCAAGCTGGAACCACTTATTTTGCATCAAATTTTTTCTGGGGTATTATCAATTAATGGTGGAACACCATGACAGAAGCTGAATAGTATGAGCGTGTACATAATTAGACTAATTCTTTAGCCACATTATTTAATTTGTTAATTAGTGAGTTTGCATCTCCAGTTGGTAATAGAGAACTGGAATCCAAGAAATGGCTTCTCAAGATGGAGCTATGTGATTTAAAATAGTTTGATGCATTTGCCAAACAATTCAGAGAATTGGCATATGAAAGCAAGAGTTTTTCCTCCACTGAGATTAAGATCAAATTTTTGCATTCTCTACCATATAATCTTATTGATAGAGTTATTTCTTATATTGATCTTAAGGGACTGAAAATTGAAGATCTCTCTCTCTCAAATGTGATTTAGCAGACTATGATGATGGATGTAAAGAAGTCAAAAATGGATCTTTAGATTGTTGGGGATTGTTCACTTCCATTTTTAGTCTTGATATGTTTGGTGAATTTAAGTATGCTTCCATTAACATATATGTCATCTATAGTATGACAAATACAAACCATCCAAAGATCTTAAAAAATCTACCTTATGCCAAAAGATTAAGTGGTACTGTCCAACTCCAGAAAGGTCACATAGAGTCTGTTGAGATACCTTCTGATTGGAAACTTGACTGGTTGAAAAATGTTTCTCCCAGAATGAAAGACCAAGCCACAGTACATAAGAGTGATGGCAGAACTGTAAATATACTTCCCAGATCTTTGTCTATAAATTCTTCTAATCTTTCTCCATCCAGACCATCTACTTCTTCTCGTAGAACTGTCAAAATAGGTCATATCTTAATAGAAGATGAAGAAATCAACCAAGGGAATCATCCAAAGGATCAATTACCCTGCACAATGATGAATCTTCCAAGAGAAGATAGTCTGGAATTCTACACAAAGAACAAAGTTACTCTGTATAAAGGTGGAAGATGGCCACCTCGTAAAGGAGTATACAAGCAGCCAACAAGAACTGTACAATATTTTTCGGCTGCTTACCAAGGAGATGTTGAACCCTTAAATGAGCTCAAACAAAGAAATTATACTACAAGGTTCAATTCTCACTTCACAGAGAATTTTAATGATCTCTGTCGAGATATTTTATATATAAAAGATAATATAGAGAAGATACAACAAAAAGTGTCTTTTATGGATTCTAAACTAGATGTTTTAGAAGATAGTTTAGATTGGATTTCTAAATAGGATCAGCAAGCAGACTCCTCTGCCAAAAAGCCTCATTTTTCCACGACTTTCATCTCCAATTTCAAAACTGGCAAAAAGCAGCCTAATACTACCCTTATGCAAAGAACACATGTCCAGTTGTAGCCCTGGTATCTTAATATAGATGATCTATTGAATCCACTAAATGAGATCACTGCATGGTGTAACTCGATGAGAGTAATCACTATCAATGCCCATTTAGATCAAGTTGGAACCACTTGTTTTGCATCAAAGTTTTTCTGGGGTATTATCAATTAATGGTGGAACACCATGACAGAAGCTGAATAGTATGAGCGTGTACATAATTAGACTAATTCTTTAGCCACATTATTTAATTTTTTAATTAGTGAGTTTGCACCTCCAGTTGGTAATAGAGAATTGGAATCCAAGAAATGGCTTCTCAAGATGGAGCTATGTGATTTAAAATAGTTTGATGCATTTGCCAAACAATTCAGAGAATTGGCATATGAAAGCAAGAGTTTTTCCTCCACTGAGATTAAGATCAAATTTTTGCATTCTCTACCATATAATCTTATTGATAGAGTTATTTCTTATATTGATCTTAAGGGACTGACAATTGAAGATCTCTCTCTCTCAAATGTGATTTAGCAGACTATGATGATGGATGTAAAGAAGTCAAAAATGGATCTTTAGATTGTTGGGGATTGTTCACCTCCCTTTTTAGTCTTGATATGTTTGGTGAATTTAAGTATGCTTCCATTAATATATATTTCATCTATAGTATGACAAATACAAACCATCCAAAGATCTTAAAAAATCTACCTTATGCCAAAAGATTAAGTGGTACTGTCTAACTCCAGAAAGGTCACATAGAGTCTGTTGAGATACCTTCTGATTGGAAACTTGACTGGTTGAAAAATGTTTCTCCTAGAATGAAAGACCAAGCCACAGTACATAAGAGTGATGGCAGAACTGTAAATATACTTCCCAGATCTTTGTCTGTAAATTCTTCTAATCTTTCTCCATCCAGACCATCTACTTCTTCTTCTCGTAGAACTGTCAAAATAGGTCATATCTTAATAGAAGATGAAGAAATCAACCAAGGGAATTATCCAAAGGATCAATTACCCTGCACAATGATGAATCTTCCAAGAGAAGATAGTCTAGAATTCTACACAAAGAACAAAGTTACTATGTATAAAGGTGGAAGATGGCCACCTCATAAAGGAGTATACAAGCAGCCAACAAGAACTGTACAATATTTTTTGGCTGCTTACCAAGGAGATGTTGAACCCTCAAATGAGTTCAAACAAAGAAATTATACTACAAGGTTCAATTCTCACTTCATAGAGAATTTTGATGATCTCTGTCGAGATGTTTTATATATAAAAGATAATATAGAGAAGATACAACAAAAAGTGTCTTTTATGGATTCTAAACTAGATGTTTTAGAAGATAGTTTAAATTGGCTTTCTAAACAGGATCAGCAAACAGACTCCTCTGCCAAAAAGCCTCATTTTTTCATGACTTTCAGCTCTAATTTCAAAACTGGCAAAAAGCAGCCTAATACTACCCTTATGCAAAGAACACATGTCCAGTTGCAGCCCTGGTATCTTAATATAGATGATCTGTTGAATCCACTAAATGAGATCACTGCATGGTGTAACTCGATGAGAGTAATCACTATCAATGCCCATTTAGATCAAGCTGGAACCACTTGTTTTGCATCAAAGTTTTTTTGGGGTATTATCAATCAATGGTGGAACACCATGACAGAAGCCAAACAGTATGAGCATGTACATAATCAGACTGATTCTTTAGCCACATTATTTAATTTGTTAATTAGTGAGTTTGCACCTCTAGTTGGTAATAGAGAACTGGAATCCAAGAAATGGCTTCTCAAGATGGAGCTATGTGATTTAAAATAGTTTGATGCATTTGCCAAACAATTCAGAGAATTGGCATATGAAAGCAGGAGTTTTTCCTCCACTGAGATTAAGATCAAATTTTTGCATTCTCTACTATATAATCTTATTGATAGAGTTATTTCTTATATTGATCTTAAGGGACTGACAATTGAAGATCTCTCTCTCTCAGATGTGATTGATTTTTCTAAGCAACAAGCTATGTGCTTAGTCTCTGAGACTAAGTCTATCCAGAAGCTCACCAAGCATCAAGCTTCCCAAATTGCTCCAGCATTTCTAGAAATAGCCCCATTTGGCTGTTGGCCATTTGTACAACCCCACAAATAGCAGAAGTAGCATCGCAAGCATCTCTCTTTTAAGCGTCACTCCTTTCCTTGTAAACATTCCTATGCACCTCCTCATTATTTCCTCAAGAAATGACGCACTGCTCATCCTCCAACCAAGCAGCCTATTTGCTACATCTGTCGCAAACTAGGCCACATTGCTCCCCAATGTCACTACAAAAATCCTGTAGTCAAAGATATTTTCACTTCCAATGCAGCAACGTGGTGGGATATTGTAGATTCTGATGAAGATCTTTACCTACAAGATAACATCTATGAACCCATTCTAGATGATCTCCCAAAAGAAGATTCAGTAGACTATGATGATGCAGATGCTCTCGAGTCATTAGCCGATGACTTGGAACAACCGCTCACCAATATGCAATGCCCATATCGACCAAGACACCATGATTGGTCACAGCTACCATATGAAGCACATGGAAGCTGATCCAGACATCATCAAGAAGTATCAGAGAGACTAGAGAAACCCAGAGGAAGAGGACACTCTAGAGGAGAAGGAACATCTAGAGGGAGACAACCCTCTATGCCACGAATGCCACCAACATTGCAAAGGCCTCAACATCCTCCTTTGCAATATCTGAGCTCTTTCAAACCTAGCAACTCTTGGATCAAGAACAAATTCATCAACAAAGAACCTCTAAGAGAAATATATACTCCAGTGATAGAGCCACAATGGGATATACTACTGCCCACAGAAGAAGAAGAAAAGGATGAAGAAGTAGAAAGCTCTTTCTACTCAAATCAAGATTATTGCCCAGGTGAATGCAGTAACCTCCAAGAAGAAGAAGAAGTAGAACAAAAAAATGAAGACATCTACACTTAACAATCCATTGTTCAGGATCTAGGGAGACAAAAACTGGTATGCACTAGTATTCCTCTTTTGGAAATTCCACAACCAGCTTATCTTACTCAGCTGATTAATGGAAAGTTTGCCCAGTTCATTACCTTAAAAATTAATGGCAGACTAGTAGATGCTCAAATAGACACAGGAGCTTCTCTTTCTTTTGCTAAATCGCAACTCATCCATGACTGAAAGACATTGAATGATGTCTTAGCTTATAAGAGCTTAGATGTCTAAGGGAATAGTTTTATCTGTAATAAATATAAACATCAGCGGACCCTTCAGATTCAAAATAAAATCTTCCATGCTAACTTTTTTGCCTTAGATAGAATGCCTGTAGATATTCTTCTAGGCATTGCCTTTATTGACAGATACTCTCCCTATGGTTCAACCACCAAGAGTATCATGTTTACAATAGATAATGAAAGGATGAGAATTCCTCGCCTCATTTATGCCACTGAGCAATTTCCAAGCTCCATGACTCAAATCCCATAAATCGTAATCCCCACTGAAATCCAAGAGATAGGAGAAAAGATTAAAGCCACTATCTGTTCTGACAACCCTCAGCAATTTTGGTCAAAATCGATGCCTGAGATGGATATCAAAATCCTCAAAGGTAAGCACATGAAGATAGGGAAGAAAATCTCAATACCAGCTTAGGATTATAATGATATGGAACTCCAGATCAAAGAATGGAAGCTAATGGTTTTATTGAGAAATCAACTTCCCCTTTTTGTTGTTATGCCTTTATGGTTAACAAACATTCTGAGCAGAAAAGAGGAAAGAAAAGAATGGTCATCAATTATTGAGCATTGAATGCTATCACACAGCCATTTTCATATCCAATACTAGATAAAAGCTATCTATTGGAAAAAGTTGCAACATGTAAATACTTCTCCCAGTTTGATTGTAAATCCATCTTTTATCAGATCAGAGGCAAAGAAGCTGAAAGAGAAAAGACAACATTTAGCTGCCCTTTCCACCATACGGTGATGTCTTTTGGCTTGATGAATGCACCAGCATATTATCAAGCTCATATGGATAAGATTTTCCAAGGCACTTCTAACTTTTTTTGTGTATATATTGATGATATACTAATTTTCAGCAATAGTTTGACTGACCATTTTACTCATCTCTCTAATTTCTATCAACTGGCTCAAGATGCAGGAATCGTGCTATCTGAAATAAAGATTAAGTTATGTAAAACTGAATGTAATTTCCTCGGAATGGTGATCCGAGATTCTAGACTGCAGATCCAGCCACACATAAAGGAGAAATTCATCAATTTTCCAGAGAAGCTAGATAAGTCTAAGCTTCAAGCATTTTTGGGATTGCTAAATTATCTAAATAGCTTTTATCCTAACTCTGGTGAAGACAGGCTCATTCTTCAAGAACTTCTCCAGAAGAAGAAACTTTTTGTTGAACAACATACAGCATCTATACAGAAGATTAAATCCATGGTTGCTTCTCTCCCAGAGCTTCACATCCCAAAATTTGACCAAATGAAGGTTTACACTGATGCCTCCGATATTGCATGGGGAGGAGTACTTGTTTGTGTACATAATAATAAAGAATTTGTCTGTGAATTTGCTAGTGGAGTTTTCAGTCCTGATGTTCATAAATAGATTTCTTCTGATAAAGAAATCTATGCTGTAAAGAAATGCTTAGAGAAGTTCATGTTAAAACTTCTGCATTTGCCCCATTTTGTTGTAATTACCAACTGTACTAGATTTCTGACCTTTAAAGAAAAAGATCATGGTCGGAAGGATGGTCGCAGTAAATATGTTAGATGGCAAGCATTTTTTAATCAGTTTAATTTTTCTATAGAACACATCAAAGGCACTGAAAATGTAATTGCAGATTGGCTTAGTCAAAATCCTCTAGCAACATTGATGCATCAACCCATCCCTGGTTTTAATCTAACCAGAATCTATAATCAAGGATTTCCTTCTTTAAACATTCTTGTCCAAGAGCAGATTTTGCGTGAAGACATGCATCCGAGATATACAAGGATTTCATATGCAGCAGGACAGGACTTGCAAATGTCCTCAGCAGCTACTATCCAGGCAAATTGCCATCAAAATTTTGGAGTCATCTACATCGAAAGACTAAACAGTGAATTTTTGTTTCACCAATTCACTGAATTACTAAAGCGTCCTTTGTGGAAATGGCTGATATAAATTAGATCTCCTTTTAATGAACATCTATATCGGTGGATAGCTAGACATGACCCACACCGCATACACGAAGAGGAGAATCATGATCAAGACACTGTCGTGCATACTATCATAAGAAGACAGCTGGAGTGGTAATCTTATTTCTACATCACTCCACGATATCACGCATGCAAAGCTGGACCCCAGCACTGGCATCTTTCTAGTACCTTTCAGCTCAGATGTCTTTTCAATCCAATCAGCGAAGATGACTTAGTGGATGAAGCGAAAGCAATGTTGGACCCACGACACCAAACATCATCATCATCCAGCACATCCAACGACATTTCCTTGTAGCTTATCTTGCAAGCTGTAAAGTATGATGGGACTTGACACTGCCTTGACAGTGACTCAAGCAGGACCTCCCAAAATACTATAAATAGGCCTTTCCTCCATAGCATTTACATCGAAAAATTTCTAAGCATTAGAAATCTAGTAGCCTTGTTTCAAGAGTATGCTCTTCTCTTGCCCTTTTCGAAGGATCCTGAGAATCAGAAATTAAACAAGTGTTTGTAATATTTTGATTTTATAATAGAGTGAAGCCGTAGCCATTCGGCCCCTGCCTACTGTCGAGGGTTTTTGGTAATTAAAGCCGTCAAGGAGGTGTCTATTGACGATAAAAGATTGGTATCTAAAGGCATGCATGTTGTTTTAGAAACATAATTTAGATCGTCATGAGAGCTATTATAATGAACAAAAGACTCAAATTTTGTATTTAAAGAGTCAATAGAATTTTGCATAGTCACCATCTTCTCATCAAAAGAAAATTTATAAACATTTAAAATCAAATTTTGACATACAAGTTATTGTTTAAGAATACTAATTTCATCATTTTTGAATGTAATTGTTTGCATATACTTCTGAAAAGCTAAAAAGAGCTAGTTTAAATGTCATTGAGCATGCTAAGAAGCAAATTTTGAGAGGCAAAAATAATACATACGATGTTTAACTAAAAAAGTGAGTAACAAAATTTAGAGTTAAATTGTTTTACGTAACAAAACGTTTTAACGTAACCAAAAAAAATTATAAGAAATAGAGAAATTAACTTATAAAAATAAATTCACACCAAAATATCAATTTAATAATGTGAAAAAAATACTTTTAATATTAAAAAAATAACTCAAACCATTTTTTACTAAATGGAAAAAAAAAAAAAACACTTGATATTCAAAGTTTGAACAACTTCAAATTATTCAAAACATTAATTAAACCAAAAATCATGATTTTAGTTTATTAATTTAAGAAAATGCCTTTTGGAAAAAATAACGCTTTGTTTTGCGTGGGATAAAAAACCTTACCTTTAAGATGACATATGTCACAATATAAAAAATTAATAAAACAATATAAGAAATGACATGTCATTGACTAGCACTAAAAGATCAACATTTTTTTTTTTAATTTCTATTTGATTAAAAAAAAAAAAAAAAACTAAAATTAGTTGAAAAGGCTTTTACCACGTGGGAAAGTTTAAAGACTTGTTTTTGTTTGAACACATAAATAAGATAAAAAGTGAGCGACCTTTTATTTAATTTTTTATTTGTTTTTAACACCATGCTTCCTTTAAATTTCTTATTTCTTGAATGAAAAATAATTCCAACGGATAAATGTATTTAGTAAGGCGTAAAAAAACAAGATCTGAAGAGGCAAAAGAAAGCATGATAAAAAAGGCCATTCTAAGATTATCTATACGAAAAACATCTTACCACATGTTAGATGGAAGAAAATGGCCAATTAGAGTGGAATGCCTAGTAAATACAAAAGCGTATTTTTTAATTTTAAATGTTAAAAGAATCATTCAGATAAGAATGGAGTGCCAAAGTGCAAGGAGAGTGATCAACAAAGTGATTTAAAAAGATGGAGTGAAAGAAAGGAACTAACAAAAATAACTTTATGGAGCTAAAATGTTAGAGACTATTAGTTGATAAGATAAAAATAGTAAGAATAACAGGGCAAATGGAAAGGAAAATTTTTACTGGGTAGAATGAGTTTTAAATAAAATGCACTTATAAGAGGAGAAAAAAATAGTTAAAAAATTTAAATGTTATTTATGGAAAATGCATAAGGGTTAAGATGAAAAAATAAAAAAGAGGGTAAAGTGTTGGGCATGTAAAGAAGGACCTGGGCAATATGAATTCATAAAGATAAATGTAAAACAAGCTTAAAGGAGGACACATAACTTGAATGAACCTAGAGAGAATTGTAAAACATGAGCACATTGTCCCAACATAAGTTAAATTAATTTGCTTAGAACTTTACTTTTTTAATTTTTTGTAAAAAAAAATCATAATTAAAAATAAAAATACATGAAAAACCTCTTTTAGAACTTTGAAAAAAAAAGGTTAAAGGGAAAAAAATGAAGACAAAAAATTTGAATTCCTCCAAAAGAGCTCTACACAATGCTCACCAATAACGTTAAAAAACAAATTCTATGATACCATTAAATAATATTTACCAAGAATAGAATAAAAGAATGTTAAAACAAGAAATAGAACAAAGTTACATTAGCAAAGTGAGCAAACCATAAATCTAAGATAAGAGATTTGACAAGTGGAGAAATCATTAGACAGAGAAAAACCCCACAATATATTAAGAACCCTTGCAACCAATAAATCACTCCAAGTACAATAAAATAAAGAAGCTAGGAGAGAGAAAGAATGGCATTAGGTCAAAAGAGCATCACAAAGATGCAAGATCAAGAGCAAGATTGAACTACTATAAGACATTTAGGATAAATCACACAAGGATGCAAGATTAGGTGCAAGATTGAACTAACATAAATCACACATATAAGACTTCGGATAAACCTATAAACTTATAATAAGAAACCAAATTAAGATTAATTATCCAACAACTAACATGCCTATGATTATGGTGCAAAGGATCCAATATTATCCTACCATCACTTGAGAGGATGCTAAGAGGATGAGAAGCATGAATGAGTTTTTAAATCTATCTGAGGACCTCCCCCTTAGATAGAAGAAGAAATTTAGGATCAAGATGGCCCATCTTAGTTAGCTCATGTTGAGAAGAGAGTGGAGAGTCCTCCAACTTCTCCTACACATAGTTTCTGCTACCTCCCCACATCACATAGTTGAATTAAAAAGACATGCAAGTCCAAGTGCAATAGCTATTATATTTTCTATGGTACCTTTGCCTCCATTGAACATTGCACAACAGGTAACTCTTCCTTCATTCTTGTGTCAAGTAAATATTTCTCCTTCGTTATCACCACCATAAGCATTATCCCAACCTACTAAATAGATAGCTTCACAATCCATCATTCTTCTAGTAGTGACTACTCTCACCACTTCATCACCACCTACAATTTCCATTCATTCATTTTCCACTCCACCTATTATTGGGCCAAACTCTACTACTACCAAAAAATACTTACATATAGAAGGAAGCCCAAGACCCCACCCATTTATCCTCAAAATGTGGAAGTGAAGGAAAAACCAATAGAAGTCCCCAAAGAGAGGAAGGATAGAATAAGGGGCTCATGAAGATCAAATCATATCATGATATATAATAGTGAAGAGGAGGAAAGAAGAATGGCCAATGAAGAGCATTGGTTCTTTGAGATAGAAACTAAAGAGTCAAGTAAATCAGTGAGACAACAAAATCAAATGTAGAGGATGAATAAATGTTTGAAGAAAGTGCCTAGTCAAGGGAAACATAGTTGATAGAAGGATCTGAAGAGATCAACCAAAGAGATGATAACTTGGTACCTACTAAACTATTTTCAAATAGAGAGGAAGATGTAATGAGAGAGGTAGAGTCAAAATTGTAATTTATATTATAGGGGCCATCATCAACTGCATCTCCAAGATCTTAACCTCAAATCACAACAATGCCAAATATAGTAGCCACTACTCCATCTATTCCTCTTTTGGTTTTAAGTCTTGCAAGTTTACAATCTTTGGAAACTTTCTCAATTTATGCAATAATAATTGGTATGACACATTCTTTGTATTCTTTAAGCCAAATAACCTAATCCCCATCTACTATTGCATTTTCAATTTTTATCGCCACAACTCTACCTAGTATTATCGATCCTATGGACACTAATGATATGAATTATAGGTCACATATACTTTTGTTATTGAGTACTTAAAAATCTATTAATCACCCCAGTCTTTAGTCCCCTGAGCCAAGTAGAGGGGTATATTTTGAAAACCTACTATTTACCTCTATTTTTCTACACAAATCACCCCTCCTAGGCTATTTACATAAATAGAAATGCCTATTGGCTGAGCCACATAGATGGAGACACCTACATTTTTGGTGCATAAAATAGAGGGGATACTCAAATACATTATTAATACACTAATCCAAAAGTAATGTATTGGTTGGAGTAAGGCTATTCCTCTTTTTACTGAAATAGTGACATCCCCCTCAAAGGCTATGCTACCTTCAGGGCTATCCCATTTAGATATTCAAGGATATTATCCAACTCAATAAGCCCAAAAAGCATAGCCATCTCAATAAGCACCATCTGTAAGGTAAACATAACAAACATAGTAACAAGTTGCACTGAATATTCTTTTATGTATCATTCAACTATAATAGGAAAAAGAAACTAGAAGACAAGACTTGGTAATAACTAAACAACTTATAATTAAATTTCATTTTGATATAAAAACAAGAACTTTGAGAAAATTCAAGTCAAACACTATGATGGATGAAGGCCAGCAGATAGATCTAGAGAAAAGAGAAGATATCTTCTCTATAACTAAGAGAAGGAAGACAAATCATTTAGACCAAAATAGGATTAGAGAAGATCCTTATAGTTTTTTGGATGCAACATGAGGGGTAATCATTGAAATGTTTATAATTTTTAATCAAACCATGTAGAGGTAGCTAGAGGTGAGTACCATCCATGCCCCTAAAGAGATAGTGGATAATTTATAGGGGTTAGCTAGGAAGCTATTTGATAACATTAGTTCAATAAGGTCTACAAAGGCCACCTCCCAACCCAAACATGGAGACATTATTCAACTATTTAATAAAATAAAAGATATTTATGAAAAAGGACATTTTATAATGCAATAAATAATAAATAAGTCTTATACCCACCTCAATTTAGTGATAACATCTTAAGTTACTTGGGTAAAAAATTATATTGTTGTAAAAAGAATGTGTACTTGAATGGCATCAAGAGATGTGGGCTCTGGTCCAACAATTTTCAAACCAGAAGAGGTAAGTTATCTCTATCCTAATTGACTTACAATTTATTCAAGTAGGCATTCCATATGGGCAATTGGTTCCCAAGCCCATTTTTTTATAGTATTTTATAAGCAATATTGGATAGATTTAGAATAGAGATTAAGGGGAATATCTACATAACCAATGTTGAGGTAATGTAATTGGTCAATTTTTCAAGAGATTAAATTATAGGGACTAAGTCATTGCATTTTAAGGTTAGAGTTATATTAGGTATACATAATAAAATGATGGATTATATTCCTTAGTTATTCAAAAGAGCTCTACTTGATTTGGAGACCATTGACTTGGACTTCCAAACAAGTCATGCACTTTACCTTCAAATGGAAGTAGCTAAATAATCAACTATTGTAATATGGGTCATGCCAACCCCACCTCAAAGTAATTTTACTCCCAAATACACATTAATGCATACTTAGACTAGGATTTCCATCCATGTGAGATTCTACATCAGCTTTATCATAGTGTAAATTCCTCTAGTAGTACCACATCAATTCCACCTAATTATACATCTGTACTTGCATGGTCTAGTTGATATGGAGCTATTAGTGTCAAATTTATTTAACATGTATATATTATATATTTAGGTGAATAATTATATTCTAAATGATTAATATTGCACATGCATGCTTTGCATGAGATTAGCATACAATAACATTTAGACTTGTATTTTTAGAATTTGCTTGAGAGATGAGGCCTTCTCCATCCCAAGATTATTTATACTTTTATCCTCCTATTCTAAATGAAAGATTTTTTTTTTTTTTAGGATTAATAGGAAATTATGAGAAGCTATACTAACTTGGTCTTGATATAAAAATCTTGATTCTTATCCAATTTTGCGGACTATGTAAGATGTGTTATCATTTTAGTATATTATTTATTTATTTGTGCATGAATTATATTTATAATAAAAATTTTATTCTAATCTATCACTGATTTGAATGCCTTTTACATGCTAATTAAAATCCCCCTTTTTATATGTGCAAAAATAATCTAAAAAATGTGGTAACCTTTGGTTATGCATATTTAATTTTTCTATGTTTTGGTTCCATTTGAACCCTAACTATGTTTAATTGTTAGTGTGTTATAGCATCTTATAACAAGTATTGGTATTTTGATTTTTTATCCTACATAATGTCTCATCTTGTGTGGTCTATAGGCCTTTTTTTCCCCCTTCCTTTCCCTCTTTTTGAAGTTTATTTTGAAAGTCCTTCCCACCTTAGTTATAACCATCATCCTTCTACCCATTTCAACTATATATAGGTTCATTCATATCTAACCTATCCATGGTAAAAACTATACTTAACTCACTTCTATTCCACCAACAAGTTGTTATAGAATTGAATACCCTACAACTCATGCCTTGGAGTGAAATTATTTATCTAATCCTAAAATGTTAGAAGCTACTTCATAATATTTTTGGGGTGTGCATAAAATCCACATCGACATGACATTAAATTAGTGATATATGGATGAATTTTAACCTCTTCCTCTATTTCTTTGAAAATAATCACTTTAGTTTCATTAGAAGCACCCAAAATATTAATAAGGTTAACCTCAGATACTTACTATTCCCACCCTTAGAAATCCATAGAAGATTTAGGTCTAATATAGGAGTTTGGAGAGAGCCCCAAGATCAATCATTCTCTCTAGGAAGAAAACCTCATCTTCAAATACTCTTAGTGGCCCATCCTTAATCTCCACCTTAGATTCAAATTCAAACTTAGGTCGAAGCTCAAAATTGGCTAATTGACTATGTTATCAATGTTGTTGGAGTTTTGCATGACTTACCAAAAAACCTAGAAAAGTATCTTCTTTCCTTCTTTCCGTTGAGAGGTAGGACTATAAAATATCACATAAAGGCCTTCAAAATTGATCTAGATATATTAAATTTTACCCACGAAGACATAACATGTAGAATTTTCCCATTTACATTATAATATGTGTCCTATGAATGGTTTCTAAATATCCCAAAAGGTTTCATTACGTCTTGGGAAGAGTGTCAAAATAGGTTTTTGACATAATTTGTCTAGGTCACTAGTGCAAGTGTTGTTTACCTACACTTTTCTAGTATGAGGTGAGAACCCAATGAGTTAATTAAAACCTTCAATTTCTATATTTCAAAAGGTGTATAATGGATTATAAATTTCTTATCAACCGAATGAGTAGATGGCCTTTGATATGTATAAAAACACCTTAGACCTTGTGACTGTTATTTTCTTGTGCAAAGCTATTGGTATAGACACACTACCTTTGTCTTATATCAAATCTATCAACATAGATAAACAATTAAATCCTTAGCTAAAATCCTTCACCCCACTTGACCTTGGTCTTATTTTCATGGATTTTAGTCTAATTCCAAATGCAAAATAAAATACTACAGCCCAAAATTAGAACCAAGTGTATAAGTAGTTGCCTTTAACCCAGGTTCTACCTAATCAACATCTCATCTTCCTAAACAATTTTACCTATAAATATCAAAACCTAAATTAGTCATTGATACTAGTTAATACTAATATAACACAAGGTACTATTTATGATTCCATAAAAATATAATTTGAATCAATCTAAAGGGTGGTCTATAAATTTATAAATGAGTTCTTGAAAATGCAAAAATACATGGGTAACATTGGAGAATAAAATACTAATAAGAGATTTAGGTTATATAGATACAACATACCTTTAAAAGGTTTGAAAATAATTAAAACTAAAAAATGCTATCAAATAGGATGTCAGAGATCAATATCATGAAATCAACACTTCCTAATTAGTGCAAGATTCAAAAAATAACACAACTTGATGAATTAGATTACATCAAATTATGTACTAATTTTGAGATATTTCATAAGGAGATGGATAGACAAGAGAATTTTGATAATTAGTTGGATCCATATTAATCTAATGCTTTCAGACACACTAATACAATAATGGTTTTTGAGACCTATGACTTCTTTTTCCTATTGAAAGATTACAATGAACCTAAGGATAATACTAATGAGATCCATGCCTTCCAATATTACCATCAATAAAGGAACAATTATAATCTATGGAATAATAAGCCTATGACTACTTCAACACCTCCTAACAATAATGCCACTAATCCTCTCGATACTAAGACCAATAATAAAACTCAAAACACCAAGGAAAAGGATGGTACAACATTATCAAGGATATGAAGAAGATTAAGGCTAAAATCAACCTCCACGAGTTGGCCCAAATCACTAAACAAATAGAATTGTTTCTCAAAGCTCTAATATGGAGGATATTTGACAAGTCTAAAGTTTCCCATGCCAACATGATGGTATATAAATATAAACCTGAAGTACCACCATTTATGATAACTATCTATATTTTCAAAAATAAAGTACATAATTACTTAGTTTACTCTAGAGCCTCATCCAACTTGATGCCCAAAACTTTCTACCATAATTTGGGTTTGAATCTAGATAAGTCAAAGAGATTAGTTTTGTAGTTAGACAAGTCTTTGGTCCCATGTATCAGAGAATTAAAAAATGTGTGTATTCAATTGGAATATCAACAACATATATAACAAGCCATTAATATATTGGTCATAGACATTCTATAAGCATACAATCTACTATTGAGTCAAGATTGGTCAAAGACATTGAATGGGTACATGGCCATAGATTTATTGCACATGTGGTTACCCTAGAAAAGACTAGAAAAATAGATTAAGGTAGACTGAGAGCCAAATATAAGGCACTTGATTATTGAATACAATTTATAAAATGAGAAAATTGACTTTGTCTCTTCACATATAGGTGTGTATACTTTTACCTCCAAATAGGAACTTCATGAACAAGAATTTGAAGGTCCTTCTCAATTATGGACCCTTTATTTTGATGGTGCCTAATTGAAACAAGGTTCTAGTGTTGGCATGTCCCTCAAAAATCTAAAAGGGAAGTAATACCTAGCTACCTATAGGTTGTAGTTCCCTTTCACCAATAACAGAGATGAGTATGAAGCTTTAATTCTAGGTCTGTAGTTTGCACTAAAGCATAATGTTAAGTAGCTATGAAACTTTGATGACTTTAAGTTGGTTGTGAACCAAATCAAAAAATAAATATCAATGAAAACTCACTTATTTAAATAAGTATAAACACTGATCATGGGACTTGATTTTGTCCTTTGAAGTATTCAACATCAAATCCATCCCAAAGGAAGAGAGCCAAACAATAGACTTGTTATCATCTTCAATAACTAATATATCACCACTATAATATTATAAAATATATGAATTCTTAGTGGAATTGGTTCCTTGACCTTATATCCTAGACAATGTGGACAACTTATATGTGTTCAAGAATGATTAATAGTTTGTGTAATTCATGAATAGTTTTGGATATTTTGAAGCCTATATAATTGATGAAGAAGATGTTGAGATAATATAGATTTAAGACTTGGGATAAGTTGGTGTTTTTTAACTAAAGGATAAATTCATCCCTTTAGGCATGACATGATTTTGATGTAGATCCTTAGACTCAAAATAAAAAATAGCTCAAAGGAATAAAGTCTGATTTCATAAAAGAGAATCTAGAAACCGACCAACATCCCCAGTTTGTGAATGTGGGCTTGAGTTACATAGATAATGAAAAGAAAAGGTTGAGGAGATTAGTTGAAAATTATAAATATGTTATTGCATAGACATATGATTACTTAAAGGTCTTTGACCCTAGGGTGATGACTCATACCATTCTCTTAAATCCAGAGCACAAGCCTTTAAGGAAAATATAGATGATAATGAATCTAATCATGGAACCTATCATATAAACTAAAGTATAGAAGCTACTAGATGCCAAAATTATTTTCTCAATTAGACATTCGACCTAGGTATACAATATAGTACTAGTCAAAAAGAAGAATAGATAAATTAGACTATATGTTGATTTCAGAAACCTAAATAGAACATTAGAAAAGGATAATTACCCTCTACCCTTTTTGGATAAGGTAATCTAGATGTAATTAAATTTGAGATGATTTATTTCTTGGATGCATTCTTAGGTTATAACCATTGGTTGAAATAGAATATAGGATGAAGAATTACTTCACCACTAAGTGGGCAAGTTTTGTATATAAAAGGATTTCATTCAACCTAATTAATATAGGAGCCACCTTCTAGAGATCAATGAATTTTTCCTTTCAAGGAATGTTGTGGAAGTGTATCACCATCTACATGGATGAACTCTCTATGTTTTTAAAAGATAGAGTTGATCACATAGAACATCTAAAAAAAGAATGTGATAGATGCAAAAGATATGCGGTCTCTTTGAATCCAAATAAAAGAATTTTTGGAGTTACTTAAGGAAAGCTATTGGGACACATCATCACTAAAGACATGATCTTTATTGATCCAAAATAGGTTCAAGCCATTTTAAAGTTAACCCAACATAATAGTAAGAAAGTGATAAAATATTTCTTTAGCAAGATTAAATTTGTAAGGATTTTTATTTCTAGTTTTGTAAATATTGTCAATCCATTGAATGCTATACTAAAACAAGATGCCAAGATAGAGTGGATAATAGAGGAAAATAAATCCTTCCTATACATCAAGACTACAATTGCCTAGGCTCTTATTATGATTAGCCCTAACTTCAACAAATATTTTCATCTTTATTCATTTTCCTTAGAATATTACATTCGAAGGAATAAAACAGATGCCATCATCCCAAACCCAACTGTCAAGATCATGCTTGGATATAATGAGTTGGGTGAAATAAGAGGAAAGTGAATGGATAAAATTTAGGATTTTGACCTTGAGATCAGAACTGCTAAGATGGTATGAGGCAATGGAATCATCTAGATGATGAATGAAATTGATCTTCACATCCACATTTATTAGATCAATGAGGCTATAGTAATTTATGGAAAATGGTCCTCACAAATAATACACTACCTTCTTATTAGAACATGTCTTCCTAAACTAAACATAGAACAAATGTGATACCTTGATATCAAATCCTCACTACATGATCAATAAATTAGTCTTATATAGGAATAACTATGAAGGCATATATCTAAGATGAATTTAAAGAGAATAAGATAAGGACATCCTAGATAAATTACATTAGAGTATTGGTAGTGGACATGCCTCATGCAACACTATAGCTCACAAGATTCTAAGGATGGGATACTATTGGACCACAATATTCAATGACACAAAAACCATGTGATGGCCTATCATAACTACTAGGTATTTGGGAAAAGAGAAGTAAATAATACTATGATTTTGTAGCTAGCTATTAAAGGATGTCCCTTTGATAAATGGGCTTGAAATTTATTATGGTGATAAACCTAAACTCTTTAGAAAAACATAATTTTATCCTCACAACTATTGAGTACTGCACTAGGTGGATAGAAGTTATATCCACTAAAAATTATAGATCAATCAATATTATCAAGTTTATAGAGAAAAACATCTTATCCTAGTTTGGTACTCCCATTTTATTACTTTATGACAATGGTCCATCTTTTCAATCTTCTAAATTTATAGAG
Organism: Torreya grandis; assembly: GCA_037957365.1. Classification (NCBI taxonomy): domain Eukaryota; kingdom Viridiplantae; phylum Streptophyta; class Pinopsida; order Cupressales; family Taxaceae; genus Torreya; species Torreya grandis. The sequence goes on from JARHVA010002002.1 coordinate 1,571,986, forward strand.
TTATCGTATAATAATCAAATCACCATAAAATTCTCTTCAAACTAATACCCATAGGGTAATGGAGTGGATGAATCCACCAATAAGAATTTGATAGATGCCATTAAGAAATTTTCATAGGATAAACCAAGATAATTTCATATCTAATTAAAATATGTAATGTGGATAGACAAAACCATATACAAGCAAGCTCTCAAGGCTTCACCTTTTTTGCTACTGTATGGACAACAACCAGTCTTCCCCATTACTCTCAATATACTAATGTACTAATTCATGTAAAAATACATGGGATAAGGTGAGAAGATTTAGTATCGACTATTGGGTATAGTCTATATGAAAGGATAGACACCCATTTTGGTATAAGTACACATATTACTAGTCTTCTGATATGTATATACATCTTTACTAAGAATTAGACATATAGTGACATGTTTTCTCATGGACCTCTTTAGTTCCATCTTATTTCACTTGATTTACTTGCCCCTTGAGCCTATGTTCTATGTTTGTTTATACTCATCCAATGTATACTAGAGATCCCTACCTATTGTGTTTGGTTTTTATATGTTTTTATCCCTTAAACACTTGTGTCTATCTTAGACACTAGTATCGACTTTAGTGTCTAGGCTCAACGCATTTGCCCATTCATATATTTCTATATTTTTGTCAAATATTTCATATTTTGACCATTTCATTATCTGTCTTTTTCCATCCTATGGTTTACTCTTCACATATCACTATGCTATAATTCAAAGTAAGAAACTTTCTATATATACAAAGGTTATGGTCTAATTAATACACCTTCTAATTGGATAAGGAAACTATATAATAATAAAATATTATCTATTTCAAGTTATCAAATTTCACTACATCACTTTTTAAAATATTTGAAGATTTAAAAATTTAAATATACTATTACATCACTTGTACCAAAGGTTACTAGGAGAATGAACATTCAATCATACTATTACAATTACACATGTGCATAAGAGGGATAACTACATTTGAGTTTTAGGTCCTCTTAGGAGTATTTTATATGTAGGTAGAATTTATCAACAATATGGTTGTTAGTGATATATCAACTCACATTGCTAACCCATTTTTATCAGGTTATAAGAGGTATAATGTAAGAGAATTAGGGTTGCTTATTATTTGGATCTGGCACATAGGTGAGCATAAGTTGAGACACATAATGATTGCATAGGGGAAATTTAGGTTTGGTCCAAATTTTAGGTCACTCTTATGTATATCTCTCACTAGACACTAGCATTGGATATGGACATAAGCATCAACATTATTGTCCCAAATCAACACAACTATCTGAAGCTAAAAAGATAGTCAAAACATAGAATGAATGAAATTTAGATCTCTAAAATGTCCTTGTGATGACTCCTAACCATTTTTTTGATACAAAATAGAGCACTAAATAGGATATGATCTCTTTGTCCCTTAGTTTATTTGTACTTATTATATTTATTACACATGCTAGGTTAGGAAAATCTGTAGTATTGATTGTATTTTATAGTAAATATGAATATCATCATTCATTTAAAATAAATTTATTTGTTTGGGTGTTATCTTTTAAAAACTTTAAAATCAAATAAAATATTTGGTGAACCTATCCTCTATTTTTTGAACCAAAACCCTAGTTTTCATATTAGGGTTTTTACCTTCTTTCAAAATTTTATTTAGATTTTTGTATTTAATTTTTTAATTAAAGGGACAATCAACCAAAAAAGCCTCATCATTTGGATATTTGATTTTATCCACCTAATGACAATGTATTTCATATGAGGATCTTGTGGAACATTAAAAATGGGCTCAAACCTCTGCCCTTGCTTATAACTATGGCAACAAAAGAATAAATAATGTAAATACAAGTTTAAATGACCAAGATAATGATAACAATCTTTTTTTATTATCCTTATGAATATAATGACATTCATCTTGGATATGTTTAAATTAATTAGACTAATCCTTTGTTTTCCAATGATGAAGAGTCTCAATAAACAACAAACATGCAAAATGACAACATTCCCAATATTGAAAATTTATTTATTACATGTCCACCTTCTCTGGTTATCTTAATAATTGAGTGTGATTATCCCCATTATAATGTTGATAAATTCAAGGAGGTTGAGTATTTATCCAATGTTTCTCATAATGAAATTGTTGATGAAATAAAGTCTATGCCTTTTTTTCCACATAATACTAGTGTTGAAAATCATGTCTTCTTTGCATGATTGAAGTACACCTAGTCCAAGTTTTTCTTCCCCTCTGATATATAATAATAAAAATACATATCCTATGTCTCACCCTTTCTTTCTCAAATGGAAAAATTAGAGTGCCAATGAACATCCTAAGGCAACACTTAAAAAACATGCATTGTTTGGAACACAAAAAAGTTCAAAATCCATTTGATGTATCTCATTTAAATGTTAGGTCATATAAATGAAATAAACTCGAAAGTAGTATCCGATTCTCTCTTCTTTTACTGAGTACAAATTAAAGTGACATTTTCGTTCCCCCACTCATGATATTGTAAATAAAGTGCTAAATGCCACTTTTCCTACATCTTTTGCATTTTTAGCTAAATAAGAATACATGTTTACAAGTGAAATTATTTCACCAAGTCCTATTGAATGTAAAAAAAATCCAAGTGAAGTAGCATATTTTAATGACAATGGTATTATCCTTATTGATATCCAACATGATATACTTACCTCTTTAACCATGGGTACTTATTTACCAGATGTTATAAAACCATGTGATGGTTATCTTCTCAAGAGTGATAAAGATCCTACCATCCATGTGTTTCATATGAATGGTATTTGACAACTTATAAAAAAACATCAACCTTTCCTCATGATATTTGATTTATTATGACCACTATGGGATATTTTCAGCAAGTCAACACTCTTAAGTTACAAGTTTTTTCTCATGAGACTCTTTTTGAAGAGAACACAATACCAGAACAACTTATTGCTTGACATGTATTTGAATATCCTTATCTGTAGAACTTTATAATTCTTAATTTATCCTTATTCAATGGTCAAGGGGATCCTATTCATAATTTGTAATAATATATACCCTCCTTTGGATATTGTACCCAAAATGGAAGTTTGCTATTAAAAATTTTCCATCATAGTTTAACAAAAGTGGATCTTGATTGATTTTACAACTTGTCAGATGGTTCCTTATCAGCATTAAAAAATCTTGAGGATGTATTCCTACCACATTTTCATCAATTTACTTACCTAAGTTATCATTGGAACATTTTCAAGAATTGACCCAAAATGAGAATGAGTCCCTACACGACTATGCTATTTTATTTAAAGATGTTTTATATTCCTTAAACTATACACCTTTAAATTTGGAATTAAAACTTATATTTAGTAGGTATCTTCACTCTCCACTTAGTGAGAGAGAATTGAACAAACCTTTTTATTGATTTGAGAACTTATATGGGGATGTGCATAAATATGCATAAGATTTAATGAATACACAAAATTAGTTACCAAGTTTTTCAATAAAAACCAAACATACTAGGCATCATATTTCAACGACACATAAAAAAAGCTATGAAATATAATGAACCACTTGACAAATATTCTAAAAACCCACTAGTACCTACCAAATCATCAACATTTAAAGTATTGAACAAAGGAAAGGAACACATTTTTTGAGTACCTCCCATAGTTAGACCTAATAGCACCACAAGACACTAGCCTCTTTAGTTTGATTGGTGTCGAGATAGACCACATGATATACTACAAACATTTTTGTATAAATGATTGATCAAACTCCATCCTAATCCACATTACCTAGCTCATAGATTTGAGAAGGTAAAAGGACACCAATTTTGCACTTATCATGGTATTACTAGTCATCAATATAAAGAGTGTTTTTCCCTTGAGTAAAATCTTACATAATTAACATATTAAGGAATCATTGCATTTAAAAAAAGGAATCTAAAACTCATCCACATACTTCTCTTAGAGGCTCATCTAATAGGTTCAATCTATCCCATGTTTTTCCTTCTAAGGAAAACATGGTCCATTGATGATGTAGGGTAATCATAGAATGATCACATAAGGTCTATAAGATATCTTAAGAAGGATCAAATTTTAATTTGAGGTTAAACTTTTTTTCCCTCTAAAAGAGAATTTCAAAATTTTTATAATGTCTTAGTAGGTCTAAGTGAATGGAAAGAGGTGTAAATGATAACTCATTATTGTAAATGACCTTATTAATCTCTTAAAAGGTCCTAATATGAAAATAAATGCATAAGCCATGTAAGAGTGAGGTGGCAATCCACCACCCCACTACCCCATATAGGTTTAGAAGGTTATTAGTGAAATCTTGATTAAGATTTAGTTATGAATCTTGTTGAAAGAGTTTTTGATGTGTGTGTGTGTGTGTGTGTGTGTGTGTGTGTGTGTGTGTGTGTACATATATATGTGTATAAATACATATATATATATATATACACACACACATACATACATATATATACACATACATACATACATATATATATATATATATATATATGTATATATATATACATATATATATATATATATATATATATATATATATATACATACATACATACACACACACACACACACACACACACACACATATATACATATACATATATATATGTATATATATATATACATATACATATATATATGTATATATATATACATATACATATATATATGTATATATATATATACATATACATATATATATATATATGTATATATATACATATATATATATATATATATATATATATATGTATGTATGTATGTATGTATACACACACACACACACACACACACACACACATACAGGTATGAGAAATGAAGAAAAGGAAGAGATAGTTGAGTCCATTCATAGGCTTAAATAATAAGAGGAAGAGGCATATGACCAAGTGATGATCAAAAGAATTCAAGATAAAGAAGAGATTCCATATAGAGTCATGTTGATGGAAAAATAAAAAATAGGTCGGCCATGTTAGAGGCAAGATAGCATGAAGGAAGAGATCCTCACTCAATAAGATGAAATAGAAGCCAAAGGAGAAATGGGACAAAAACATATGGAGAGGTATGAGGTATATTCAATCTTGTATGAATATTTAAAGTAAGAGTATGAATTTAATCCTCATCAAATGTATATGGAAATGGTTAAGAAGGTTACCAAGGAGAATATAGACATGTGGAATGCAATAATATTGTCCAAGATAAAGGTATTAATGAAGTTAAGGAGGATTAAAACATATGAAGGTACTCCCCAAGATGAAGTTGTAGATGATGAGGTTAAGGTACAGGTGGAAGATGAAGGAGAAGTCATGCAATGAGAGAAGTAGTATGCATTGATAGATGATGAAAAGAGGAAGAGTGAAGCAAACAAAGAACATGAATATTCTTGGAATCAAGAGAAACAAAAAAGCAAAGAGGGAAGATGGATAATACCTCAAGGGAATTAGAAATAATATTTTTTATTTAATGAGTTATTTTATTTTGTATATGTATCATGGAGGAAGATGAAAAGAGGAAAAATAAAGTACAAGTGTGGCAGTCAAGAGCACACACACCTATATGAGTGTTTGAAGGAAGAAGAAGAATATGGGCGGAAATATTTTTGTCCCCTTGGTAGTATGATGCAGGGGCATATTATAATGATCTTACAAGGTCTATAAGATGTCTTAAGAAGGATTAAATTTTAATTTGTGTTTAAACTTGTTTTCCCTCTAAAAGAGAATTTCAAATTGTTATAATGTCTTAGTGGGTCTAAGTGAGTGTAAAGAGGTGTAAATGATAACTTATTGTTGTAAATCATCTTATTGGTCTCTAAAAATGTCATAATATGAAAATAAATTTATAATTCATGTAAGAGTGAGGTGGAATTCCACCACCCCACATAGGTTTAGAAGGTTATTAGTGAAATCTTGATCAAGATTCATTTATGAATCTTGTTGAAAGAGTTTTTGATATATAATATAGTTTTATTGTGTGTGAGATAAAGTATTAAGAGGATAAATTATCATTCCATTTTAAGTTATTGGAGAATAGACATGGAGTAAAGAATTCTTGATGAATGAAGAGGACCGTGATCTTGGATTTTTTGAGTACTTTATAATGGCAAGGTTGAAACAGAGCCTATAGTATGCTTGAATATTTTATGTGATAAGTGAATGGTTATTTTTTTATTGGTATTGACTATAAAAAGGTTAAAATATCTTATTATAGATAGGGTAAAGCTATGTTTTTTTAATTACTAGTCACTTTTGTGAAGTCTACCCAATCTGTCAATAAAGTAAGCTCATATACAGGTTTATTCAAGAACAATGTGAACATTTGCTCTTTTCCATATTTGAGTTATATGGAGAAATATATTGGAGATAAATTTGAATAGTTATAGGTAATAATTTTAACATATGTTCATGTTCAAACTTTTTGAAGCCAGGTTGGTGATAGACAGTAGATAATGATTACATATAGTCCATACAATCATGACATTTTGAGAACTATGTTTTATATTGAAACATGTGTTTTAATCCAAAGGGGATTATAAAAGGTATATAATATTTTTAAAATGTGTTGAAAACCTCCTTTAAATTTTTGTAACCATTATATATTGACAAGATTGGTGAAAACCCTATTAATCCCTATTCTAGCTAGTAAGCATAGTAATAACCTTATTTAGAGACTGAGTTGTGTTGTATTTATTCTTTTTTGTATTAAAATTATATTGAAAGGGATTTAATATAGTTTAATAATGTTTTGATATCCTTTTTAAAGGTTTGGAGTTTTTAAATATTTATAGAAGATAAAGAAACAATAGTACCCCTATTTTACTATGTGAAAGACAATGTTATAAAACTGAGAATTTGAGCTTATATAGGCGCTGAGGGTCATGATAACCTTACCATAGAATGAATGGATGTGAAAATAATATATATACTCCTTAAATACATTATTTTTTAAAAATGGGTTTAGGACCAATACATACCATTATTTGTACTCTCATCCTGTTGTAGGTTAGTATAACCTTAGGATTAGGGTTTAGTGATTAATTTGAGTTTGCACCATTGAAAAATCATAAAGTTTGGTGATTTTATGTATTTTTATGATACCTAATTTATTTAAAATATTTGGATCCTTAATCCCTTTCTATTGTATGGATTTATGACTATACGATGATATGAGCCTGGATAGGCCTAATTTAAGGACTGAGACAATGATGGAAAAATGGTATGCATGTGAAGTCAAGACCAATGGTAAATGATAAGGACAAAATGGGTCATAAAAATGGTATTATTATGTTATGAGAGTTTGAATATTTCCCAATCCAAGGAGGTTTACCTTGAAATAGGGCCCTCAATCATAATTATTTATTAATTCCCATATAAAGGCCATTTTGACATTGATGTATTATAAAGATTATCTAGAAGGTAAAGTGTGTACATGAACATAGATTGTTTTAGATTATGGTAAAAACAGGTTTTGAAGGGACCCCAAAACCCAGATACAAGGAAAGAAAGATGAAGCATATACGACCACAGGCAAAACCTAAAAAACTACTACAGAGAAGTAGCAAGAACATGTTTTATATGGACCTAAAACCACAGAAAGACCACAAGTCAAAACCCAGGTTTTACATAGACCTGGCTACACCATAGACAAAAGATTACAAAAAACCAGGAAACAAGACCAGATAACACAACCAACTAGAAGAACCAAACTATTCTTCTAGTTCCAAAATCATTTTCACTGCTTCTTTACCTTTCACAGTAGTATCCTAAATGGCAGTAGCCACCGACATGGCTCCCTCTTGCATAGCTTTCTTTCTTGAGCTCTGTCTCATCCTTTTGCTAGGCCCCTCCAAGGATTTGATCTCCTCATTAGCTCTTTTTCCAATATTAATAGCTGCAGCACATATGTTAGATGTAACTTCCTCCATTTTCATTCTGCTCTCCTTGATGAGTTCCCTTAGGTTATTCTCATAGTCTTTGAGCTTGATGGGGATGTCTCTCATCTATTTTTCCATGTTATTGATTTTGTTCCAAACTGCCTTCTAGTTGTCTTCCATAATTTCCATTTTCCTTTTGAGATCCATTATCTCCTTAAACATCCATGAATCGAGTTGGAGGATAGCCTCTACTTTGCAATTAACCCATCTCGTAGGTGTGTGCCTTCCATCATTCTGCCTTTTATCACTCCACTCTTCTGTATTCTTATTAGGACTATTCCTGCCTTCTTCAAAGTGATCCTCTCTTCCCCTTTGATTCTGTTCCTTTGTTTTAGCTTGAACTTCTAGGTCTGTTTCTTGGTTGTCAGCCTGAACTATGTTTTCCCTCTCATTTATCGAAAATAGGGTCCTCAACAGGGTCATCCAAGACTTTATCATCCTCAAACACTTGCTGGTTTTCCTCAGAGTCATCTTCACTATTTTCAGACTCCTCCTCTGTTGACTCCTTTCTCATTCTTCTCTTGAACTTATTCTTCCTCATTGGAACTTGTATTCCTGCTTTTTGTTCCTCCCTCTTCCTCTAAGCTTTCCTCCCCAGACTTATCAGTTCTCTCCCACTCTGTGTCCTCATCAACATTCTAGTTCTTGACACTAGGGGGCTTGGTTTTAATTTTATCTTTCCCTGTAACAGTTTCACTCTTGTTACTCCATGAATCCTTGTTTTTCCCCAGATAAGGATTCTTAACCATGGCCTTATTCTTGCAATAGCCTTCGATTATCAGAATTAATCCTTCATGCAGAATAGGATGCATTTCCTTCTTCCTGTGAGCAAATAAACTTTGGACCAAAGAGAAATGCAGATAAAAGGGAAAGGAAATTCTTACTTTGTGCCTAAAATGATTTAGGAATACAAAGTGGAATTTGTGAACTCTCTTGCTTCTTCCATCGAGGATGAAGTACTCCCAAATACAGCATAGGACATCCCTCCATATACCCTTAATCTATTCCAGTTCATAGAAATCCCCATTCTTTACCAGCTTCTACTCTTCAATGTCCATCTTAGGGAATTTTCAAAAGGCCTCATTTGAAATGCTAGTCTGCTTGGAGAATTTTATTCCTTTCGTAGGCAGCCCCGTAACCTCTGCTATAAATTCCTCTGTTAGATTCACTGTGATGCCATGCAGAGTGACCCTATCATCAATCCAATTTTTGAAAAAATCCATTGTAATATGAGGTTTTGAACCATGGAGCCTTTCCATATAGTTCATGACCTTCCCTCTCTGCAGGATTCTCCAGACATCTTGTTTCGCTCTCCACTCTTCAGAATTTTTGGGTTCCTGCTTCCTTGGTTCTCCTTTCCTTATGCGAGCCATGCAGATTTCCTTAGATACCCAATCTCTGTAAACTATACAGTGATCCCACCTGCTACCAATTTGGTCCAAAACTCACCTTTTTTTAGGCACGTTCAAGATCCGCTTCTCATTCTCGAGGGCCTTCCTTTTTAATGATTGTAAACCTTTCCCTGTGAAGCCACTCCTCCAACTCATTAGTTTTCTATTACAATCTAATATTTCCATACTTTGCATGAGTTGCATCATGATGAATGAGCGCTCTAAGATCCACATTCTTTTCTAATGTTTCCTGCCACCTCACTTTGTGTCCTGTTCAGACTGCATAATTTGCTAACCAATCTGCAACTCTGTTGACTTCATGGTAGGTGTGGGTAATTGTTACTTTTTCAAATTTTTTGATTAAAGTTTTCATCTCCATCACCATAGCCTCTATAGTCCATGACACAGAATTTTTGTTGTTTAGAATATTTATGATATTCAATGAGTCCCCTTCCAGCCATAATTTAGAATATCCCGAGTCCACAACTAGTTTGATGGTTTGAAGGGCAGCAGAAGCTTCGGCAATATGACAATTCAACTTTCCAATGGGGATTGAAACAACATCGATTATATTTCCCATTTGGTTTCTCAAGACTCCTCTGCATCCTGCATTCCCCAAATTCCCTTTAGCAGCTCCATCAAAGTTTCCTTTAATCCACCCTTGAGGGGGGACATTCCAGATAACACCTAATCTAGGATTTTCAGGTTTACCATTAGAATTTTCTGTTCTTAAGGGGTTATCCACTTGAAAAGGTTGGGTTTGGATTCCTTTGTGATGAAAAATTCTCCTTAATAGCTCTAATGATGTTCTGCCCCACCACCCAGCTGGGTAGTTCTTTACTTCTAAAAATTTAGTTATTTCTTTCCTTCCATATTCCCCACCAAATATGAGGGAGTGTTAGTTTCCATAAAAATATAACTTCAGGATTCTTGGAGGGGAAATACCAACTTTTAAGAGATAATTCCACATTTTTGTGGTGAATCCAAGCAATACCCCACAGATTGAGGATTTCTTTCCAAACTTGCTACGTAAAAGAATAGTTCACAAACAAGTGGTCTCTATCTTCAAAGCCCTTCTTACAAAGAATACACCTATTCACAACATATATTCCTATTTTTTGTAAATTGTCCAAAGTCAAGATTTTATTTTGGAGGAGGGTCCAAAAGAAGATTTTGATTTTAGGGATGAGCCCCTTTATCCAGGCCATCGTCCACAAAGGTTTGTTGCCATTTCCCTTTGAAGTGAAAATGGAAGAAACTTTAAACTATCCACTAGGCTCATTATGCCAAATGATCTTATCTTCTAGATTAGGGTAGAGAGATATATCATTTAGGGATAGTTGTATATCCTTGAAATCTTGATCAAGATCAGTAAGGTTCACCCAAGAGTTGTTCTGCCAGTATTGGTTAACCATTATTCCCACTCTTTGCTTACATCGGTCTATTGCTTTTTTATCTTGGATTTCATCTATCAAAGGTTTTCCTTTTAACCAAGCGTCCTCCCAAAATTTCACCTTTTTTCCATTGCCAACTTTCCAAGAGCTTCCTTCTTCTAAAACTTGTTTAGTACCCTGAACTGCCCCCCATATGGCAAATGGACGGGATACGTCAGGGTAAGAAAAGAAATCAGAGAGAGACTTTGCCTTGAATAAATACTTATGCTTCCAAATTTTTCTCCATTATTTTTTTCCTGATAAACCTGCCATCCTTGCGTGGCTAAGAGAGCTGTGTTCATACTTCTTATTTTCCTTATTCCTAGTCCTCCTTCTTTGATAGGTTTACAAATGTCATCCCATGCAATTAATGGCATTCTCCTTTTCTCCTCAGTACCTGTCCAAAGAAAGTTTCTCTGAATTTTTTCAATAACTTTTGCAAATTTGTTGGGAATTCTGAAAAGACTCAAAGCATAAGCGGGTATGCTCTGAATATGATTGAACATAGATTGTTTCAAGTTAGTGAATATGATTGAATGGTTTCAATGATAGTATAAATATCATTAAATTAGTGTGATATGATCCTGTGAATCATTTTATGGAATAACATATCTATTTTAGGAATATTTTCCAAAAATACTAGACATAAAAGGATGAATGAAGCAAAAAGGACCTTGGATGAAGGCTAAGGCAAAGTTTGATAAAGAAGTTAATTTTCTCTGCATCAATTGACCTTCATAGAAGACACCCACTAACATAATTCAATCTCCTAGTGTGCTCTATACCAAGACTAATTTATCCCACACCAATACTAACAAGGACTCATTAGTTGGTCATGTCTTAGATAAATGCATATATGGAGAGGTTATACCTACACATTAGATTTTGGTTCCTAAGCACGAACCCACAAATTCATTAGTTACACCTACAATTATAGAAGAGTTGACTATAAAAGTAAATCTAATAGTTACTTTACCACATGATCATTACATTAAAGCATTCTCATTTCCTACAAGTTTCCCTTACATATGATGAATACTTATTATGTAGTTAATTAAATTTAAATATTTGTTACACATTTTAACACATCTACAACATACATCATGGAAGTAAAATATAATTTAAAAACATATAAATCCAAAAAAAGAATAAAATATTTTAAAAATATTACATACCAAATAGAATCCATGTGAACAAATTTTATATACATATAAGTTTATACATTTTTTTAACAAATAAACTTATCAATCATAAGTATGGGGCATATCCCTCAGGGTATACTGCTCATCACTATCACTATCAACATCCATAAATCACTTCTAGAAGTTGATGCACCATGATTAAACTATGGGACCTATACACATTGTTGGAATAAAAATGACTAAGAGGGGAGGTGAATTATTCTTCAAAAAACATTCTTAACAATATTACTTGAGCAATCATGAAACATTCAAACAAGCATATAGATCTTGAAAGCATAAAAATGTATCCACATAAACATGATTCACAAGAACACATCACATATGTGGGAAAACCTAAAGGGGAATAAAACCCACTGATATTTTCAAATGTAATATCCTATAATAGAAACACAAAACTTAGCAAAGCACCCATTTCACATGGAACACCAACCCCAACTAGCTAAGAACCAACTTAGCTAGGCTTTAACAAACACCAACATGCAAGGAGGCACCAACCCCTTAGATGAATCATCACCACTCAAACATCTGATTTATTTTATTAACTTTAGGACACCTTGTTTCTCATTCAATTGATTATTACCACCTCTTTATCTCTTCACACTCTTAGCCCTCTCAAACTTCCTTCTAGTTTTCTTCGCTCAATTAGGTCTATTCAAGATTGATTATGTCATATAAACTTAATCCTCATACATAAAACCTATATAAAATATTCATAACTAATATTATACACTCCTTTTATGGTATAAAATACCTCCCTTTTCTCACCAATATGAATTTTTATTTACTTTCTCTACACACATACCAATAGGCCTAAAACTACATTGTATTTATACAAGTCTATTGTTCATATCCTTCTTGGTTGAATAAACACCCTTACCTTCTTAGGTTAGAAATATAATAGATCTTTGTCCCTTTATATCTGACATGTCTTAATTAGACCTCATTTCATCTTTAGGTCTTATAGAAACCTAATCCCTTTAGATCTACTTTAGAACATGTTACACATTGCCTTCTTTAGAACACATTCAAATACCTTACATGGTATTAAAATATAATATTCCACTAACATATACATTTTATAAGCTCATTTATGCTCCATAACACATTTTAGATCCAACCACTACTTGAAGCACACCATTTGTACTATTCACAATTAGGCCTACTCTACACAGAAAGTTTGCCTTCAACAACTGAATCATCAACACAATTTTTACAAAAAACCATGGAAAATAATAAAATATACATAATATTAATGAATTAAGGGTAATACCCATATTATTTATACTTTAAAACTTAGGGCAAATGGACTCAAATCCTTGTTTGCAAATAGCCCACTTAAAACTTCCAACTAGCATCAAAACACAATCATGGAAACTTGAAGTTCTAATACCTACAAGAGCACAATCAAGGACATTAAATTCATGAAAATTATTCTAAAACATCCTCATAACAACCTAAAAATAAATTATCATAAACTCTAATGAAAATTATTGGTCTTTCATACCAATTTATTATCTTCAATACACACAGTCAAACCTGAACTAGTCAACCCATTTTGGCTTCAATATTTCAATCACTTTTATTGAATACCAAAACTTATAAAAAACATGGATAAAAAATAAAAGTACAAAATATAAACACCATGTAAATTATATGCTTCAACTTATGGCATAGTGATCTAAAAACCATATTTACCCCTATAAATAAATCACCCAATTTTTCAAATTGATACTAAAAATATCAATTCCTTAAATGAAATAGAATTGGATGTGAAATTCTCAATTTCTTGATTAAATTAAATAGGAAATGGAGTTTTAAAAATATGTCAATTTATAAAGTTTATTTAAATTAAATTAACTTTTTTTAAATCAGAATGTAAATCTGAACAATTATAAATATGAGTGATTTGGTAAACTCTTATAACTCTACTATTCATTTAAAACATTCCATAAATATTTTATCTATTTAAAATAATATATTAATTATTTTACAAAACTAATTAAAACTAATCCAAAATATAAGCTTATAAAAACAATTTAGACTCTTCTTATATTGGATAAAAACTAAATATTAATTTTTAATTTCCCTTATAACTGAATATTAATTTCCAATTTCCCATTAAGTAAATCCAAAATTTACATTATAAAAATTACATAATTTAATAAAGGAAATTAAAAGAAATTCATATCATAGAGAATAAACTTAAAAAATGACACATAATATTTGTTTATGGGGTTCACCAAATGGCCACATTCTTGGGTTCACTCTATGAGTGTTATGATCTATTAAAAAATCCTTGAGAATAATTAAAAAATATCTTTGACTATAATAAAATTCTGTCATACCAAATAATCTATCTATGTAATAAAATAAAATAACCCTCTTTAATTTACTAGAGGTTCTTGCTACCTCTATAATCTAGATATATCTTTGTTTGCAAAATATCTCTATGCAAAATACACCATTGCCTTTGTATAAACAAATGAAATTTATATTTCTCAATGCCTCCATGGCATTGGTTGGGAATTGGCTAACAAATTTATGATGAGAAATCTTCTTTGGCTTTCCCCTACCTTCTTAAATTGGTTGGGCACTAACCATTTTTTCAATTTGGAATTTTGTCTTAACAACATGGCATTGAATTTCTTATTTCAGGAATGAATCCTATAATATAAAATGAAATAGGATTATTCATAACCAATGTTGACTAACTATCTCCATTCTACCTCATAAAAAAATAAAATCCCATATTTTATGGGAAGTTGAAACTCCTTATTTACTTGATCAAAACACCTTCCTATAAATAATATGATCCATGTTACAACCAAAAATTGTTGACCATACCAAAAGACATAATAATGATCTACATGGATTAAATAGAGAGTAACGTGCATGCTAAGAAGTTCACTGTGGTTGTCAAGGAGTTTAACACCAACAAAGAATAGGATTAAGTTCATGTAATTGTTTAATAAAATATTACCCATGCAAAACAAACTCCTTAACAAATTTCCATGCCAAAGTGAAACCACCGACCAACTTTAAGTGGGTCTCCATGTGGGTGCATATTAAAAAAATAAAACAATTAAAACAAAGCATAATATACTTGATGTGTTCCACATAACTCTCCCATGTATACCATTTCAATAATATCCAATAATCAATCATGGTAAATAGGAGTTTAGATTCAAGTTAAAATATATGGGATTAAAGTTTTAAAATATTCCCATGACTTTCCACATAAACCCAAATCATGTCCATGTATGTTAAAGCTAAACTTAAAGGTGCATGTGAAGAAGTTTAATGCCAACATAAACAGATAATGAATTAACACATCTCCCATGTAAATCAAACTCATGCATAACCACATTCACCCCCATCCTAGTTCCACATGGTTAAAAGATAAAAGTGGGTATAAAGAATAATATGTATGGCATAAGGTTTTAAAAAAGGGAGAAATGTATTTTTTATGAAAATGGGAATTATGTTTTTTTTAAAAATAATATCTCATGGATTTTATTTAAAACCCATCCTCATGAGAAAAGGTAAAGGTTGGGATAATTAAAAATTGGGGACTTAAGTAAAATTATTTAAAGGTTTAATAAAAAAGGATATATAATTTATTAAATATCCCATGGTAAAATAGAAAACCATTAAATAAGATATTAATTAATTAAATTTGTATCCTATGGAAAAAAAAAACTATTAAATAGGATATTAATTAATTATACCTAACCATATGAATACATAAAATCCTCTAGATCACATAGAGTCTCAAACTCATCACTACAATTTGCTTACCCAAAACTATCAGTTTGCCTTGAAGCATAGTTATGGTGATAATGACCTTCAATCACTTGTATGAAAATTTACAAAGACTCACAATGAATTTATATGATATTATGATCTCATTATTCTACTCTTAGATATAAATATATCATGGTCAAATGGAAATATTAGTCTTGTAGACCAATCTCATGACCTTACTGTACACAAACCTCACTGAACTAGACAAGTCAACTTTGTGAGCAACTTTTTTCTATATAAAATAATCTCCAGAACTTATATAAAACATGAAAACATCTTAAGAGTATTTAAAAACATCTCCATGCACTTAGATTCATCCCTATTCCATGATAACACATCCCTAAACATCTTCTCATTATTTCTTGGGTTTCTCATTATTTTCATCATTAGGTGTATTAGTGACTAGTCAACTTGAATGGCCGGTTTAGCACCCTTGAGTGATAGGACCTATCCATAAACCACCATTTTAATAAAATAAAAGTCCCAAAAATTTTCCTCCATCTATTTATCAACTTTGACATGGTTAACTCTAACTGTTATAACCATTTTCTAAGAAACTAATAATTTAGTCACAGACCTGACAAACCAATCACACGTGGAGATGCCTAGGAGATTTAAATATAACCTATAATTACTTATATAGAAATAAAAATCCATTATGAGCACTTTATAACAATTTATTTCACATCAGGTCATTATTATGGGGTTTTAAGGGTTTAAACCATCTTCCATTCTTAACAATCATTCAAAAATCATACCCCCTTAATAAAAAAGCTAATTAATATAATTTTGATATAGTAACCTTACCCATATAACATTAATATATCAGGTTATCATGAATAGGTTACATGTTCCAATGAACACTTGAAAGTCCTTCTCAGTTTGAGAACCCTTCACTTTGTGCACTCGAAAGACCTCAAAACCATTTTTCATGTCTTTTCTTGAAAACCATGACCTTAAAATTTATAAACATGCTTGATAAAATAAATAATACCTATGAAAACACTCACCTATCCATTATTTCCTTGGAAATATAACTTTGTACCCCTTTAGGCCATACTTTCATTAATTTCTTAGACCTTGAACTACAAACCACATTAGGCCTTAAAATTGACCTCTTAACCACTGTCCAAGTATAAAAATGTTATGTACATGACATAAAACCTATTATCATGATCAACCACTTCCATACATCCTTCATATTCCTTGATAACACCTCATGAGAGCTCATTAGGTTAGACGGGGTCTAGAACTAATCTAGTTGCAGATTTGGACTTGATGTCTTACCCATGTAGGCTTACCTTAAAACTATCCTAAGTGATCCAATTCCTCATATGCATTCTAAAATAACTTAATACAACCTATTATTCCTTTATGCATCAATCTCACCAAGACACCATGTTCAAATCTTCTCATGCCATGACTAGGCTTCTCAAACACTTAAAACTTGATTACTAACCTTGAAACACTCATTGATGCTTATACACCTTGATCACATTCCTTTCATGTTCTTCAAAAAATATAATACCTTTGCACATACCTCTTCATAATCATCATGTACATGCTCATGATATTACTAAACTTGTTATGACTAGGCTTTTTAAGACACCTTGTGCTCAGGGACTAATAATCAAACATGCTTATCTTAATGATTCTATTAAACTAGAAAATTCATCATACAACATTATCACACCATTGCAACAACCTTGAAAACAAACAATAGAAGAATCATTAGTTTGCTTGCAAATTCTCTTTCAACAAAAGAGACATTAGGTTACATCAAATTCTCTCTCAACAGAAGAGACATTATGTTGCCTTCAAGTTCTCTCTCTAACCTATATATTGACATCAATGACATCAACCTTGACATTAATTACAACACTTCTCAACAAACTCCCCCTTTATTTTAGATTAAGGTAAAAATAGGTTTTGAAGGGACCCCAAAACTCTACACAAGGGGAAAGATAAACCTTAAAGCACAACCAGGTTAATAATAGAACCTGATTATAGAAAAGAACCAATACCAGGTTTTACAGGGACCTGTAACCATCAAATATGGCCATAAAAAATAGCTGTCAAAACACTGATCTAAAAGTTAACCAACTGGAACAGCTAGCTGAGCAGCCTTCTAGACCAGTAACCAGTAAACCTGACCAGTTTACTGCCCCTAAAAAAACCAATCAGAAATAGGGAGCTTTAGATGAATCTTTTAAGTTAAGATTTTTTTTACATGACCAAAGATTCATATCAAGAGGAGGGACCAAAGGTTTAGACTTCCTTCTCCTAACTGCTGTCCATTCATCCTCTACCTTAGCTGCCTCAGCAACCCATGCCTTAGAAGACAATGATCTTTGGATTCCAGAGGGCATAAAATCCTTGTGAGAATTAAACACAGTCTGGCTCTTCGAGGGATCCTCCAGAATAGGGGAAGAGACCACCACCTCCTCCTCTGGCTCAATAGTATCACTAACCACAGCCACTATAGGGGCTTCATTAGAATGATTCACCAAAGATTCCTCTTCATCTTTCAGTTCAGATTGTCAACTTTCCTCGTTCTCAGTCTCAAAATCTGAAGTTGCTTCCAGAGATTGTTTGTCAAAGTTCTGTTCAGAGGAACGCTTAGGCCACCAAGAAGGTGAATGTCTGGGATGAGATTTCCCTGCAACACAATGAGCAGCAATATGTCCCATTTGGTGGCACTTCCTGCACCGAAAAGGGATCCCCTCATAATCCAAAATTTGTGTCCAGGTACCCCTTGGGGATTCAAGGCAAATCGCCTTAGGAAGGCCCTTAGAAACATCCAGATCTACCAAAAATCATGCACAAGTCGAATGGAGAAGAGTCAGACTATCTTCTTCATATAAAAAATCCCCTATAGCATTTCTAATGGTTTTAAAAACTACCTCTTGCCACAGGTGTATCGAAAGATAAGGGAGCTGCACCCATATAGGGAGTTTGTTAAAGGATTCTGAGAGAGGATTAAAATCCTTATGCCAAGGTTTAGCCATAAGAGGAAATCTGACCTACCATGAAAAATTATTGTGACACAATATAGATTTTCTATCTTCAGGGCTTTTAAATATTACTATAAAAAAACCCCTAGCACAAAGATGGATTTGACCATCTTTAATTTGCAACAAATTCTTTGAAATCCAATTCTATAGATCTACAAGAGAAGGCCAGAAACCATAAAAATGAAAAATGGCAGCACAAGAGGAAAACCATTCTTCCGATTAGCCAATACTTTCCACTAATTCAGGGTCTAGAGTTACCCTCATAGGTTTTAAAGCACTTACAGGCGTATCACGGGTTGGTCCAAATGTTGCATGAGGCAATGCATCATGTATATCTACTTTGAAGGCCGCCACATCCACAAAGGTTATCCCCCCAGGTCCATACCCTAAACCAAGAATGTAGGCCGGATGTAAGGCCGTTGTATCTCTAGCCCCCATAGAAGAAATAACTTTAAGGGTATTCTGATCCCTCCCCTCACTAACAGGAAAAACCTTGCCTATAACAGTGGCCACAGCCACACCGGCCACTGGATTCACTACAGTTGATTTCAAATTCTTTGGGAGTGCGTGCATAGGAGACAGCAAAATCTACAATCACTCCCCCTTTGTTACTGATATCAAAACATTCTTCAATCTAATCACTTTCATCTCCCCCAATCTTGTCAATCTCCCTTGAAATTTATCCCCATTTGACATTAATGACAAAGGATCTTCCACAAACTACCATCTTATTCTTGTCATGACTAATATAATACAAATATTTTGTCACTCACTAAACCAACATATTATTTTCATCAACTTTACTTGGATCTTATAGACAACCTAAATAGCTCCCCCTCAAACCAAACATCCATCATGCTTCTACTAACTGAATAGTG
Organism: Torreya grandis; assembly: GCA_037957365.1. NCBI lineage: Eukaryota > Viridiplantae > Streptophyta > Pinopsida > Cupressales > Taxaceae > Torreya > Torreya grandis. The sequence goes on from JARHVA010002002.1 coordinate 1,591,691, forward strand.
TATCCATGAATCCTAATGGAGTCACCTATTTCCATAGATCACTAAAATAACACAATTTTAGGAGACTCCCAGCTATTCATGATCTCACAAGATTGAATATCATTCAGTATCCTTTTAGGATTTATTGTCACTATAGGCTTGACCTCTTCATCAACATTTTGATCATCAATATGAGCAAATAACAAACATTCCTGAAATGATTTCTTATCTAAAGTATGCTCTACCATAGTAAACATTCCATTTGATACTATAGACTGATCATGACTAACCTTTACTATCTTTGGATTCCACATATTCATTTTCCTTCTCTCTTATACTCTGGGGGAATCAAACCTCTTATTTTGATTTTATGACCTTCTAATTCTATTAGGGAAGAATCTTACAATCTGTTCCACATTATGACAATTTTAGAAAACAACATCATACATACCTCTTGACTGATGTGAACTATGACTCCTTCCATAGACCCATGAGTACTCATTCTTGGAGGGTCTTCTACACTCTCTTGTTTTATGACCAAAATGACTACATATAAGATAGTAACCATTAAATGAATTAACATAACTCATAACATTAAATTTTTTGATTGGTCTTTTTATGTTGACCTTTTTGTTTTAATAGCCTTTTATTTGACTTGAGCTACCTCTTTTTAGTCTTCTTTGAAAAAAAGACTTGTCTTATCACTTACATACTTTTTACTACTCAAGATATCATCTAGAGCCTTGATGCTCTTTTCAAACTTCCAAAAGGTCTTCATATTTTTATATGCTTGATCCAACTCAGCTTATAATGATTCCAATTCAATTTCATACCTAGTGAATTATTTCTCTTTATCTTTTAAGCTAGTAGTGACTATATCCCCATGTGATTAACTATTATTGATGATCTCATCATATTCCTTATATGTGTTACTCAATATTTTCTCAAATAAATCAATGTAATCTTCATAGTCCTTAACTAATGATATTAGTTTGTGATTCTTTCTTCTTTGGAAATTTAACTCATGTAGGGCACTTACTAATTTTGCCTCAAGGTTCCCTTCAACATATTATTTATCTCATTCTACATAAACCTTAAGGCCTTTCCCATTTTGAGAAACCCTAATTATCTAATTCTATGGGTATGAATAAGGTTTTATTATTATCATGTTTAGGTTCACTACTACCATTATCACTATCAGATGTACTTGCATCAATTACATCAGATGAGTTATTATCTTCTTTAGTGTAGAAACTTCTCTTGTTATTGAAGGACCCTTTCTTATCTTCATACTTCCTAACAAATTTCTTATTCTTGTTAGGCTTATAGACCTTCCTATCATATCCATGATGTTCACCATGTTATTCATCATGCTCAATTTTATCTTTGTTAGGGAACTTAGATGCAAAGTGACCAATATTACCATAGTTGAAACATTTCAAAGGAAACTTACCCTTGTACTCACCATATCCAAACCTCAACTTCCTAGCAAACATGGCTATTAGTTCATCATCATCAACATCTAAACATTCCTCATTATTTACCTTTTTGACTTTTGTCTTATTCTCAACTTTTAAAGTTGTTTACTTCTTAAGAAGTCTTCCTCCATTATTTCTCATCTTCTAGGAAGTCAAAATGCCATGTAGCCCATCCATTTCAAGCTTTTCTAAATCTTGCATCTCTTATACTACAAACACCTTAAAATCAAATTTAGGAGTTAGTGATCTCATTAATTTTTGAACAACTATAAATTCTTTCACTTATTCTTCTAATCATCTAATGACATTGATAACTTCATCAACTTTTAATAGGTAAGATGCAATTGTTTCATCTTCAAAATTTCAAGCTATCTCTGTTGGGTCTACAACTTAGCCATATTCACCTTCGTGTCTCATTTATAGATAGTCTTAAATTTTACCATACCTCTTTGGCTGATACACAATGAATCACCTTCATAATATGTACCTCTGATTGGCCACAAAGAATGGAATTCATTGCATTGGAGTTGTTTTCACTAGACTTCTTACCTTCTACATCAGTTGACGGAATAAGAGGAGCACTATAGCTATACACAACTAATTTCAAAATATAATGACCTTGAGATATAAAATATATCTTCATTATAACATTCCAGAAACCATAATTATATCCATTTAATAATGGAGCCTTACTGGTAGAGAAACCACCTTGAGCTTGTTGACTAGCCATCCTTGCTTCTAGGATCTCCTTTAGGCTTTTAAACCTGATTCAAAGGACCAAGATTTAATACCAAATTTTTAAATAAAAATTATTGATGGGGGTGAATTAGTATTCAAAAAAAATTCGTAATAATCTTACTTGAGAAATCATGAAACATTCAAACAAGCATATAGATCTTGCAAGAATAAACACCTATCCACATAAGCATGAAACACAAAGACACATCACATATGTGAGAAAAAATTAAGGATAATAAAAAAACTAATATATAAAAATGGAATATGATCATATAATGAAAAAACCAAATTTAGTGAAGCACCCACTTCACATGGAGTACCAACCCCAACTAGCTAAGCACCAACTTGACTAGGCTTTAACAAGGACCAACATGCAAAGAGGCACCAAATCCCTAGATTAATCAACAAAAAATAAAACACATGATTAATTTTATTATATTCAATAACCCTTTTTCTCATTTAACTGATGATGACCACCTCTTTAGCTCTTCACACTCTTATCTCTCTCAAACTACCTTCTATGTCTCTTTGCTTAATTAGGTCTCTTCAAGATTGATTAGGTCATATTACCCTAATCATCATAAACATGAAATATATAAAATATTAATAATTTATCTTATCCACTCCTATGATGGTATAAAATACCTCCTTATATTCACCAATATGTTTTTTTATTTTCTTGATCTACACACACACCAATAGGACTAAAATTACCTTATATTTATACAAGTCTCTTATTCATATCCTTCTTGGTAAGCCAAACACCCTTAAACTATTAGTTATGACATGGAATATATCTTATGAAATTTCATAAACATTAATAAAACATTCTTTGAGTCCCTTTATATCTGACATATCTCAATTAGGCCTCATTTCATCTTTAGGTCTCATGGAGACCCAATCCCATTAGGTCTAATTTAGGGCATGTTATACTTTATATTCCTTGGAACAAATTAAAAAATATATAATAGTAGTAAAATATAATATTACACTCAAATATACCTCTAATAATCTCATATAGGTTCCATAACACATTTTAGCTCCAACCACTACTTGAAGCACACCATTTGTATTGTTCACAATTAGGCTTCTCATACACAAAAAGTTTGTCTTAAACAATTGAAGCATAAACATAATTTTTAAAAATAAACATGGAAAAAAATCACATATAAATAATATACATGACCTCAGGTTCATCACCATATTATTTATACTTCACAACTTAGGTCAAAAGGACTCAGAACTGCCAACTAGCCTCAAAACATAATCATGGAAACTTATGACACATAAAAGTAAATGATAAATTAATTAAATTATATTGAAATTATTCTAAAACAACCTCAAAAAAAATATCATAAACTTTAATGGCAATTATTGGTCTTGCATACCAATTTGTTGTCTTCAAAACACATAGTCAAAACTTGAACCAATCAACCCATTTTGGATTCAATATTTAAATAAATTTTACTAACTAAAAAACCTTATAAAAATGATGGATATAAAATAAAATTTCAAAATATAAACACCATGTACATTATATTCTTGAACTCAGGGCATAAAGTCTCAAACTCATTGCTACAACTTGCTTACCCAAAACTACTAGTTTGCCTTGAAGCATAATCATGGTGATAATGACCTTCAATCACTAGTATGACCATTTACAGAGAATACCATTGAATTTAGATGATATTATGAGATAATTATATATATATATATATATATAATATAAAAATATACTATGTTCAAATGTCAATATTGGTCTTGTAGACCAATCTCATGACCTTATTGTATATAGACCTTACTAAGCTAGACAAGTCAACTTTGTGAGCAACATTTTTCCATATAAAATGATATCCAAAACTTATACCCAACATGAAAATTTATTAAAATTATTTAGTAATGTCTCCATGTACATGTATTCCTATCTATTCCATGATAACACATTCTAAACATCTTCTCACCACTACTTAGGTTTCTCACTATTTTCATCATTGAGTCTGTTAGCGACTGGTCAACTTGGATGACTGGTTTATCACCCATGAGGGATATAAAATATATATAAACCACCATGGACAAAAAATAAAAGTATCAAAATATCTCCTCCATCTATTTAACAATTTTGACTTGGTCAACTTTGACAGCTACAATAATTTTCCAAGAAACTAGCACTTTCCTGTAGAGTCTACTCACACACCTGACAAACCAATCACACCTAGAGATTCCTATGAGATTTAAATACAACCTACAATTACTTAAATAACAATACCATTCCATCATAATTAATTTATAACAACTTCTTTCATATTGGGTCACTATTAGGGTTCTTTGAGGGTTTAAACCATCTTCCAATCTTAATGACCATTTAGAAAACATAACCCCTTAATCCAAAATCTAATGTATAGAATTTTGAGATAGTAACATTAAACATATACCTTGAATATATTAGGTTCTCATTCATAGGTTACATATTAAAATTAAAACTTGAAAGTCCTTGGGTTGAGAATCCTTCATTATGCACTTGAGAGACCTCAAATCCACTATTCATGCCTTTTCTTACAAACCATGACCTATTTTTTTTGAAAATGATTAAAAAAATATAAAATACCTATGAAAAAAATCACTTGTCTAGACTTGTCTTGGAAATAGAACCTCATACCCCATTATGCGATACTTTCTCCCATTACTTGCTTAGACCTTGACCTATAAACCAAAATAGGCCTTAAAACTAACCTTATAACCACTATCCCAAATATAAAAACATCATATAAATTATATAAAACATCTTATAGTGATCATCCACTACCATACATCCTTCATATGCCTTAGAAACACCTCATGACACCTCAAATTAGTCTAGTTACATACTTGAACTTGAGGTCTTATCCATGTAGGCTTACCTTGAAACTTTCTTGCATGCTCTAGTTCCTCATATACATTCTAAAACAACCTAATATAACCGAATAAGACTCTATGCATCAATATCACTAAGACACCATGCTCAAACATTCTCACTAGGACTTTACATGTCATGACTAGTGCCATGACTAGGCTTCTCAAGAACTTGAAACTTGATCACTAACTTTGAAACAATCATTGATGCTTCTACACATTTATTACATACATTTCATGTTCCTCAAATAATATCATACCTCTACACATACCTCTTCATGCTCACCATGCACATGCTCATGATATGACTATGCTTGTTATGACCAGGCTTATCAAGATGCCTTGTACTCAAGGACTTGTACTCATACATACTTACCTTAATGATGATATCAAACTAGAACATTCATGAGACAAATTCTCACACCACTACAACTAACTTGACAATAAATAATAGAATAATCATTAGATGGCCTTCAAATTCTCTCTCAAAAGAAGAAACAATAGGTTGCCTTTAACTTCTCTCTCAATAGAAAATACATTAGGTTGCCTTCAAATTATCTATTTGAACTACATATGGACATCAATGATATCAACCTTGACATCAATGACAAGACTTATATGAATACAAAACTCATCAACATACTTCTCTCAGAGGGTCATCTAATAGGGTTGAGCCATCCCATGTTGATCCTTTTATTAAAAACATGGTACATCAACCTTCATAGAAGACACCCACTTACAAAATTCATTTTCCTAGTGTGTTTTATACCAATAATAATTAATTCCACATTGATCCTCCCAAGGAACCATTAGTTGATCATGTCTTGGATAAAGACATGTATGGAGAGGTTACACCTACACATCAGATTTTGATTCATAAGCAAGCGCTTACAAATTCATCAATTACACTTGCAATTATAGTTGGGTTGATTATAGAACTAAATCTAATAGTTACTTTACCACATGATCATTATATTAAATCATTATTGTTTCCTACAAGGTTCCATTACATATGATGAATAATTATTAAAATCATACAAGTAGTTAATTAAATTGAAATATTTATTATACCTTCTACCCACAACATACATCATAGAAGTAAAATACAATTAACAAACATATAATGACCAATAAAGAGTAAAATAATGCAAATTTATTAGATATCAAATAAAATCCATGTGAACAAATGTCATATACATATAATTTGATACAATGTTTAAAAAAATAAACATATCAATTAGAAGTAATGGGAATATCCACTAGGGTATACTCCTTATCACTATAAACATCCATAAATTAATTTTAAAGATAGATACACCATGATTAAATTATGGTCCAGGTGCATGTGAAAGTACACATACTCTCTCTTTGAAAGCACCTAAATGATGCATTGTCTCCTCATGATATCATATCATTGAGTCATAGCATTTAATAAATCTCTACATAATTTAAATGGAACTCCACTCTAGTATGTCCCATCTATCTAATCCACACATAACTCATACTATGTGGCTATAGTATCGTATGCTACCAAAAATATAAAAAAATAAATAAAATAATGATGCATGTGCACCAATAATATCAATAAACTCTAAATAAATCCATCTCTGGCTATGTCCATTGACAGACTATGATTAAGTACATGAATTACCTAATTTACCATGGTCAACCACTCTTGGTTACCTACACACATGTGAGATAATACATTAGTTAGTGACATTTATAAAACCCTGTACTTTCATAGCAAAATACAATTTAAAAAATCAAAACTAAAAGACTCACATGTCGATCTAATGGATGCTTTATCAACCAGTACTAGTCCTTCTAGAGCATCATCTCTTTCATCACCACTTATCACTCCACTACCACCTTGTGATATAGTAATGACACTTTAAGATACAACTACAATAGGAAATAATATAGGCCATTAGAGCTCAACCTACCATTGCACATATCCATCCATACACCTCACATCATCTCTTACTAATAGGGAAACCACAAGATATCATTCATAGCCTATGCATGGGGATAAATCTATATTAATAGGTGTAAACCTATCATGTGGCCTATGACCACTCCATACTAAGTGATGCCATGTATATGGTTCCAAGGGTGCACCATATTCAATCCTAAAATGTCCTATCACTTGATCATATTGAAATAAATCATACACACTAGGAAATTGATCAATAAACCACACACTAACACAAAATATTTGTAACTTATGACCTACCTCAGGCCACCCAAAAAAATTAATATAAAGATGCCACACAATATGATCAAGAGAAAGCCTATCTAAATTAGTATGGTCTTCCATCATGGTATGCCATCTACCATGTGGGAATACCCACCGCTCAATAAATACCTATGGTTGGGCCATACTATTATGATATGATCATATGCTTAGACATGTAAAAAAGTTCCCACATTAACACCACCACCATGGCTCTACACTATAAGTCTATAGAGATATATGTACATGTAGGATAATACACAATGAACCCAAGAATATCGTGTCTTATCGAACTTAACCATAGGCACAAATAGTGCTAGTAATACAAAAATAAACTTCCAAAACCATGAAAAATCACCGCTAATAATTTTATCAAACCCAATCATACTACTCAAATCTACTTCAAGATCCATTTTACCAATAAAATATACATTCAACCATTGAATATAACCATGAATACTATCACTATCAACCTACACTCTCTCACCCTTAATTGAAAATTGAAAGATAAGATATACATCCTCTAGGGTGATGATCATCTCACTAGAGGGAATCCATAATGTACATGTATATTGTTCAGCTCTATAATAGAGAATTAAGGAGGTGGATATCATACATAATTTATCCCAATAGATCCATATGCCTTAATCCTACCTGATCAATAACATATCAATTAGCCACATCTAAATCCAACTCTACAAAATTTAAATAGTGTCAACCATGTTAAAACTCTCGAATATACACATTCTTATAAAACCAAAAAAGAAATAATTAAAACTTGGTAGTGATCAAATTTTGTTATAAAAAATAAAAGTATCAATAAGTTAACACAATATCCAAAGATACTAGTGTTCACATAGGATATCTACATCAAATGTTAACATCTATGGCTGATACATACCTCAGATGGTAACATCTGAAAGTATACAATTTCATCACCATTTTGATGTGAGAATATGATATCCCATGAAAATGACAAAAATATATAATAAA
>JARHVA010002002.1:1605000-1817500 GCA_037957365.1 Torreya grandis
ACACATATAATATTATATAAAATGATAAAATATGGGTGATTCAAGTAATCTCTACTGGTGCTATGGATGCTTGGATAGTAGTAGAACAAGGAATTAAGTAGGATTAGACGTATTCTATTAGGGATATAAATGCCTAGATAGCATAGTTTAATGCCCAATTTTTACTTAATATTTGGTTATAAAATTAGAAGTAAAAGAATCCTACAGTAGTTATTCAGATATTTGCTAAAACTTTCATAAATACGAGTTATTTATTTCACTAGATCACACACACAAATCTAAGGAATGGAAGGGATTAATATATTGCATGAAGAAGTATGAGTCTATTTTAGAGTTTGGTTTACTGATTCTTTCTTTATTAGAGTTGAAGTTTTGTCATGATGAATGCATTACTAAAATTATGGATTCTCAGAATACTCAAGAGTATTTTTCCATGTGAGTATCCATTTTTTTGACCTAACACACACACCCCATTTTAAAATTTTCATATAGGGGCCCAATATTAATTAAACATATTTTTGTATTCTTTTAAAGCAAAAGTCTATGATGTATAAGTTTGAAAATCATGAATTCAATGAAGATATTTGATGATTGAGAAATTATCTTGAATATCTTGTTTTTGGGTGTTTTCTTAACATAATTACATATGTCAGCTCAAACATGATAATGAAATGTGATCATCAAACCATATAACTTGTGTGTATCAAGATCAAATAAATGGATATCCCTAATGTTTACATGACATGAGTAGAGGGAAGACCCAACATCTAAAATAAGAATATATCTTGTATTTATGTATGTTTGTATCACACTCAAATAGAAGCATGACACACATATGTGTATGTATAAGTAACATAATATTCCATCCATCAACATGAAACTAACACGTAGATGCCAAGGATCCAATGTAACATGTAGGTACTAAAAATATTTATTAATTTTTGAATGTTTTTTATTTTTATGGTATTTTGGAATGGTTTTGATGTAATTTATTTACACAAGTGCATAACTTTCATTGGGATTTTTTATGTATTTCTTTCAAGTGTTTCAAGGTTGTATACACCTTTTACCAACTTTTGTGTAACTATAAATTCTCCTAAATAATTGGGGTTAAACATTTCATTTTTTTATTTTTTTACAATTGTATTCTTTTGATTTTATTTTAGTACTAGGTCACCCACATCAAATTCAATTGGTCAAACCTTTTTTTTATGATCCTTTTACATGATCCTGATAAACATGTAAGTGATTATTATCTCGTGTGAATTTGGAACTTAACTAATCTAATGGATGCAATCTCTTTTCATGGTATTCATTTACTTTGATGTTGTCTTTAAGAGAAACATGTAAATAAGATATCTCAAGTTAAATTAGTAAGATGACCTTTATATTGTATAATAAAGTGTAATGTGTGGCTTGAGTAGGTGTATGTACACTATTTTAGTATACCCATAAAGAATATACCATATGTTGGTGCTAATGAGTATTATATTGATAAACTATTTTGATGAGTATTTTGACAATTATCTTATTAGTTACCTCTACTTGGCCATTGCCCTGTGGCTAATAAAGTGTTGAAAAGATATGCTTAATTCTGTATTTACTATAAAAGTGTTTTAACTTATTGTTTTTAAATGATGATCCATTATCATAAATAATAGATGAGAGTATGCCAAAACATGAAACAATATTGGTCACTATAAACTTGCATATATAATTCCCTACAGTAAACTCAAGTGGATTTGATTTCACCCATTTTGTGAAATATTCTATAGATGTGATGATGAATTTGTGACCACCATTGGATACCAAGTTTACCATTATAATTAACTCAAAACCCAATAAGGAAAAAGGCCATGGTGAAATAGTTTTCTATAATTCATATGATGGTGCATGATTCAAATTATTGTATTTTTAGCATTGTAAACATAGTTTGACATGTTTGATACATTTTTTTTACATTTTAGGCTAATAATAACCATGAAATAATAGTTTTTGAGACATGGAAAGTTTATTGAAATGCCCACCACACTCATTATCATGAATTTATAAGAGTGCAGTACATGCCTCATCTTTTTTTAAGCATCAAAGTAATTATCCATCAAAACTTCATTTGAATAAATCATTTTCAATAACAACATAAGGAAGTGATTCACATTGTAATTTTAGTTTATCATTTCATGGAAAATGTTAGAGTATATAGGCAAATAAATAAAATTATAAATATCATTGTACCATTATATGATTATAGTACTATGAGTAACAACAAGAATGGCCAAGGCATTCATTTTATTATAGGAAATAAAAGGAGTTTGTGGTTTTCATATTTTAAAGTCTATATGATCATCATGAAAATTCATCAAGGATGTTGAACTTACCATGGAATCTACATGGAATACTATCAAAAGAAAATGTATTAAATGTTTCTATGAATTTATCTACCATTTCTTTATATGGCATAAGATGTTCTTTTTTGGTTTAGTAATGATTAGTAACTTGAATAACAACTAACTAAGAAATGCCAAAAATGTGGATGCATATTATATGAAGCTTATATGATATAGATAATTTGATGATTAAGGCCTCATATTCACTATATTTTTGGTATTATAAAAGACTAATTTGTAAGATAAAGGCATGTGTTTTCCCTCAAGGGTACAAAATAAAATACCAACACCCTCCCCTAATCTACATTTTGATCCATCAAAGAACATTATCAATGGATTAGAAGATAGATTATATGATTCAAATTCATCCCAAAAAGCTTTGGTGACTAAAATTGAATTTAACAAAGGAGTGATAACCAATTGGTCAATTATGACTTGTCCTTTTTATCACAACCATAATTTTTTTCTTTTAATCATAATTTGAACAATAATAGCGAAATGAAGTTCACCCAGAGTTTAGCATAAAATATGTAATGAGATACATAATTGTGTTATAAATAACATAATAAATAGACCAAGTTCATAACACATCAAAGACTTCATTAGGAAGCATTTTAACCATCCAGTATTCAGATAGAAGTCGGTTAATGTGGTTTTATCCACTCACCTCTATCTCTATATTCTATTTTGGCCTTCCTAGTGGAGTCATTATCTAATTATTACCTTATTCAAGGACCTATATAGGCTATATAACAATTAGTGCCTCATGGGAAATTTAGAAAAGTCTTGAAAATAGTGGTAAAGTAAGATTAGATTCAATAGAAGAATCATTATAATAAGCTTGTTTAAGTATGATTTACCAAATCACAAGAAGTAGATAGAGATTAAGGGAAAAGGACTATTTATAAAATTAATGCAAATAATTTGAATTTCACAGGCAAACTAACACATGAGGTTTGACATGAACTACTATAGGAAGTGTGCAACCTTCATAGGATGTTTCAACAACCATGATTATGTTTTGATTAGAAACATATTACCAATCTACAAGTAGGTAATAAATTCACAAAAAAATCATGTCTAAATTTCTTAGGTTATATTTACATTTGCCATTATTATCGACATAAATTCCATATGAGTTAAACAACTCGATACATAGTAATAGTCTCATGGACTAAATGTACTTATATTAAGTATTGATTAAATGTTGTTTACTAAAGATTTGATGTTGTCTTAGATCCATGATATTATCATAAGAATTATTGAATTACTTACTTGTTATTAACTACTAAGATAAATTATTATAATAAAAATATAATTTTATTGACTTTCTTTACCATTTAAGGATAAGAACCAACTTATTAAAATATTCAACGATCTATTCCAAACATGGAACATTTTTTACTCAATCATAAAATGATTTAGATAGGAATATCCATATCCATTTTAAAATTTCCAATGAATTATATTATTTCCAATTTACCTTCAACATATTCATAAGTTTTACTTAATGTTATTGGAGTTTAATCTTAATTAATTATTTAGGAGTTGCCCACATAATCCATTGCACCTAACAATGCTTAGTAATTGAAAGTGAAATGGTTATCTTCCAAAAGACCTTTCTTTAAAATATGTGTATATACATTAATTAAGTATCTATTCCATGTTAATCATTATCACACATTCCATTAAATTATTACCACTCTTCACATAAGTAATAACATGAATACAATCCATTCAACACACTATTTATAATACAAGGATTTCATCTTAGTAAAATATATAAGTTAATGAGGTATCAGTAAATTTCATTAGTTAATTGTTATCACTCATATATTTGTATAATATATATGTATTTGAAAATTTATTTGAAACATAACCTTCAACTACACCAATTACTACTTTACAATGGTTATATAAAGTAAACATTTTCAATGAATAATGTCACTTAGTTATTACAAACTTAAGATTACTTATAAAAAAATCATTAAAAGTAATTATAACATACTAAAATTATGTTTCAATTTACATATCCCTTTTATATTTAATTAATCATGTATTACTCATATTAACTCTTACAGTTAAAGTAAAAAATAATTATTTGCACCTTCAAATGAAGAAGTATTACTAAATCACAATATCAGTGATTTATAAGTACATCCAAAGACATGAATACATTTACTTATCATAAGTCAGCATAAAACCCATGTTGTATAACAACTCAAGATGTTATAGCTTCCTAAAAAAAATTATCCATTAACTTATTCCAAATAAGTGTCTAACTACCAATAGCATGATAAAGACCACATTTCTATGTTTTTCTATACAAGGTATTAATGAACCAACATAATTTCATATTAAAATAATAATAAAATATTACACAAATAATCAACTTATCAAATTTGATTATATTAGGAAATAAACTTACACAAAAATATCACATCAATTTACGTTAAATACAACTATGATGAATCACATGAATTATGTCATAATTATTACATAACAATTTTAATTCATCAACAACCATCACAGCTCAGAGTAAGAAGGAATGAATCAAATGATTGCATGCAATCAATATAAAGATAAACCTGCCTCACCATTTCTAATTATCCCAACCATAAGTGGCCCTAAACCACCCCAATCATCAGTTAGATATGGATTAGGGAAATAGATAAATTATGGAGAAAGAAATTTAAAAAAAACTGAGTTATACCACATTTAAACAATGACAAACAAAATAATATGAAACTCATAAACTATCCCACCAAGATCCATTAAATTGGTACTTGATTATGACTACAACTCAATTTTTGAGTTTTTCAATTTATGGGGTATATTATATTCAAGATATTAATACGACTCATAAATTAGTATGCCATAACTTATTTGTTAGTCATCTTCACGTACTAGCTTAATAGACAACTATGAGCTAAAATTATATTTTTTAAAATAAAAAATTCTAACCAATTAAAAATTAATAAATTAAAACTCACATAAAACTACATGTCCCAATTTTGACTAAGTAGACTTTACCAAAAATATTAAAAGCATAATTATCAACTATAATGATTAACATAATCATAACAATAAAAAATAATCAACTGATCAATGTTTTAAAACTAGAGTCAACTTAATCATGAACTGAAATAATTCCCATATTATTTATAGAATTAAGCCACTAAAAAAACATGATTTAATAAACCTAAATCAAACCAATAATGACTTAATAATAAAATAAAAGTTAAACAAATAATGTAGACATAATTTTATATATATATATATATATATATATATATATATATATTCCCACAAACCCTATGATCCTTTTGAGTCCTTTTGGAGACTTTATTTATCATTGCCCCCATGTTTAATCATAATTTGAAATAACTATCAGGATACATTTCCAAATTAACATGACTTTATCAATTTAGGTTTTTTTAAATATTAAACCAAATCAAACACTCACAATCACTTAACCAAACCATATCCATTCATAATAATGGATTTGAAAATAATAATAACATAGTCAAACCTAACCCAATCGAGTGTTTCTACACATAACCCAAATATTAACAACACATAGTTATTAACCAATTGTAGACATAATGGCTTCCAAAAAATCAACAACAACCCATCTGAGGGTTTTAAATTAATTAAAAAACACAAGCCCTTAAATAGGATGTAGCATCCTTCTTAAACAAAGTGATTTATTTAAAATTTTATGTGTGATTTTTAAGGCAATTTTTAATAGAAAAATAAGATAGGTATTTAGCTATAAAATATTGGAATTGATTGCTACATTATGTGTTTATGGGTAAAACCCTAACCAAGGTCAAAAATTTTGGTCTTTTATTGTGTTTTTTTACATGACATTCATGGACAAATCGACTACGGCTTTCATTGAGGCAATCTTTGATTATGCTAGATATTATGTTTGCTTGGTTTAGTTATTGCTTATATTTGATTACATACTCATTGAATTTATATACAACATATCCTTTATTTCTTTAATTGGCATTGGACCTTCAGACTAGAACCATCTAATATGAGTATCAATGAATTTTGAAATATTTCAATACAAGTTTTGGGAAAAATAACATTTAATATTACCATGGGTCCCCTACATTTCCCACTTTGTGCCAAGTTATCAAAAATGATTTAAACTATAATATTATCTTAAGATGGTTTTGGATACATGAGATGTATGTGGTTCCCTCTACATTTCATGCATACTTAAAATTTAGTCATTAGGGATTATTTACGCATGTCTAATGGATACTAGTCCCTTCAAACATTTTGTAATGGCACAACCACCCAATAATACTACACATAAATCCTATAATCCTAATTTGGGTTCTTGATATTTACTAAAACATGGGTATAAGGGACAAGGGTTGGGTAAAATTGAGAAAGACATAACTTATCCTATTACTCTTACAAATAATACAAACTGGCAAGGTTTGGATTTTTTTTAAAAAGCTATAAGACTCAAACACATCTCTCATAGTAAAATTTATTTTACAAAGGCCACAATAAAATGTATGCATATATCCACAATCAATCTCAAATTCATTAACCATCATCTAATTGATGAGGATTATTCCTATACATGTTTTACACTATATGATTTTTCCAATGATGAATCATTATAAGAGTACTTGGGGTATATGAGGATCTTCCTTCCTTTTATCATAAGAATATGTTTTCTCATCACATCTCTGATCATGCTTAATTTAGTGAGAGAGATGATACCAATGTCTAATATGACACATTAAATGTTAATCCTATCACACCATTCATCATAGAGAAGCCTACTTTGTTAAACTAAGAAATCATCAAGTATAACTTTGGGACAAATAAAGACCCCTAACTAGTTTTACTTGCTGCCATGATGCAACATGATGAAGGAAAAACCTATTCACAAGTCCATAATTTTATTTAAGTTTTTTTATCTTGATTATTCAAATATACCCAAAATTGATCCATCGATGGCAATGCATAACATATTATTATACCTAGATGAAAAACTGATAAAACAAAAAAACTCAAAAAAAAATCCTAAAGTGGTGTTATTATTAAAAGATGAAATTCAAAATCTCTTAGACATAGGATTTATAAAGTACATTGTATAGTTTAACTTGGTATCCAATATTTTCCATGTCAAAAAACCCAATGGTGACATTCGTTGTTGTACTAACTACCATGATTTAAATAAGGCTTGTCCTAAATATGATTCCCATTACCTAATATTGTCATGATTGTAGATTATACAACTATAAATGATACATTTTAATTTATGTATGGATTCATGCGATATAACCAAATAAAAATTAACCTTGTATACTAAGAAAAGATCACATTTATTACTCCTTGGGGTATATTTTGTTATAAAGTCAGATCTTTTGGATTAGAAAATATAGGAGACATATATCAAAGGGCCATGACTCATATATTTCATGATTTTATACACAAAAATATTGAGGATTATGTTGATGATTTACTTGCAAAATCTAAACATCACTAAGACCATTCTACTAGTTTATAAAAAAACTTTGAGTGCTTCCACAATTTTAATGTTGGACTAAATTCAAAAAAGTATGTTTTTAGGGTATGTTCGAGAAAAATCTTAGGATACATTATTTCACTTTGAGGCATTGAGGTTTATACAAAAGAGGTAAAATATATTATATAAATTCCACCATGAATCAATCTAAAATAATTGCAATGTTTACATGGCTGAATTCAAGTTATTCAGTGCGTCATTACTTAGTTGGATGATAAAACAATCCCTTTCACCTATTTGCTAAAATAGGATACAAAATTTATATGAAATGATATATTTCAACAAATTTTTGATAAATTAAAAACTTATTTATCAAACCCACCAATACTTATTCCTCCCATTCTAGATAGACCATTATTTCTTTACATATCAACCACCCATGAGGCCCTAAGGGCCCAACTAACATAATTTAGTGATAATCACAAAGAGTGTCCAATTTATTATATCAGTTGTGAGATAGTCAATTAAGAATTCAAATATAAATCAATGGAGAAGTGATGTTTAGATTTGGTTTTTGCTACTCATAAACTATGAAATTATTTTCTCAATCATGAGATTCATGTTATAATTAAAGAAGATCCATTAAGGTTCCTTATGAATAAAACACGCCTAATTATATATATAACAAAATGGGTGATGTAACTTATAGAGTTTGGTTTAAGATTTGTAGCTCAAAAATCAATAAAAGTGTCATGACCTTAATTGACATGTATTTAATTCGTTGGTGATATAATAGACTAGTTGCGAACTATTTGAGACATATTTTATTAGTTTACTATGGTATTATAGTTATGTGATCTACATTGATATGTTTTATTATAATTGATAAAACAATTATGGATTACATTTTCATTACAAAATTTGATATTATTGTTTAATGTGTACTAATTAATTATTTAGTTAGATTTATTGTTTAAATATTGGTATTGTATTTATGATATTTAAATGTATAGATACTACTTATGGTCTATTTGTTGGCTGTGGGGGTATATACTTGAGCTAGATTATGTTTGGACTTTAGAAATAGGGAGCTATGGAATAAAAAAATAGTAAATTCTATCATAATTCTTGAGCTTATTGGTATTGATAATCTAGTCATTTTATTTATTTTTAAATGTTGTATGCTATCATTTTATGATTAATTTTATTATTAGTGGTTTGAGTCAAATTTCACATTTGTATAAACATCATTTACTTAATGTTACTAATATGATATTATCTCTTTTATTGTGTCATATTTATATTGATGACTATTGTCCTCTTATTGATATTATCATTTTCATCATTTTAGTTTCTTAAGTTTTCATTGACTCCATGCCTTTCAAATTTGACAATATATTTAATCACATATTGATTGTGTGTTTTAATAGTTGTTTTGATTGTTGATGTTATATTTCATTGCTCAGTTATCTTAATGTTTTTGGAATTAATGTTTCAAAAAAACCATGTTTATTTGTAGGAAACTAAGGACACACCCTATTTGATCTATGTTTGTATCTTGAGTACTACGGTTTGAGCATTGTTTGATGGACCTTGTTTTGATTATTTGGTTGGCATGTTTGTTAAGCCTAAGTTTGGCTTAGAGGCATGTGATTAGGTTGTTAAAACAACTTTGGGGTACTGGTAATTAGTTGGTTTATATTATGATTGAGCCATATGACTTAGGGGTCATGGAATTGTCTTAAATTACAATGAAAATTCTACCAAAAATTTGGGCATGGTGGCCAATGGGATTGTAATAAAGTTTCAGGAGCTATAACTATAGTTTGATGCATTTATATTGATCAACATCCATGATTTATAGAGAGTTAACTATGGTTTATTTAGTATTTATTATTTGACTAGTTCATTTGATGCATGAGGAATTTTTAGTGCTATTTTTTGGCATAAAATTTAGAGGCTACAAGAGAAAATAAATTATTCTTTGGTCAACTTCCATCAACCAAGTAAGTGATACATTTAAAATTACATGCTTTTTTTTAATGGAATTTTTAATGGAAAAAAGTTAGGGATTTAGCCATAAAATATTGGCATTGATTGTTACATTATATATTTATGGGTAAAACCCTAACCAGATTCAAAGATTTTACTTTTTTGTTGGGTTTTTTGACATAGAATCCATGGATGGCTTGACCATGGATTTTGTGGAGGCATTATTGGAATGTTCTATATATTAAGTTTATTTGGTTTGGTTAGTGGATGTGTTTGAGTATATATTCAATATATATATATATATATATATATATATATTTTGGCTTGCACCTAGGTTTCATTCCACTATATAGTCATTTTATTTCATTAGGAGGCTACAACCAATTTAAGGGAATATGTGTTATTTTTATATTTTTAATAAATTAAAAACCCTCAGCTAGGTTGTTATTTCTTTTTTAGAATCCATTACAAATATGGTTAGTTAGTAACTATGTATTGTTAATATTTAGGTTATGTTTTAAAACCCTTAGTTACATTAGGTTTGACTATGTTGTTGTTATATTTGAATCCATTATAAATAAAAATATGACTAGGTTATTTAAGTGACTATGAGTATTTTACTTGGTTTAATACTTAAAAAACCCTAACTTGATACAGTCAGGTTTATTTGGAAATGTAGCCTGATAATTATTATGAACTGCAACCAAACATGGGGGCAATGACATATGAAGCTTCCATAGGGATTCAAAATTATTATAGGGTTTAAAGTAATAATAATAATAATATATAATTATGTTTTCATGATTTATTTGATTTTTTTTATTATTAAGTCATCATTGGTTTGACTCAAGATTATAGAAACATGTTGGTTTATTGGCTTAATTCTATAAATAATATGGGAATTATTTTAGTTCATGATTAAGTTGAATTTTGTTTTAAAACATTGTTTAGTTGATTATTATTTATTTATTATGATTTTTTTAATCATTAAAATTGATAATTCATATTTTACTATTTTTGGTAAAGTCTACTTGGTCAAAATTGGGACATGTAGTTCTATGTAAGTTTTAATTTATTAATTTCTAATTGGCTAGGATTATGTCTTCTTTTTATGAGTTTAATTTTAAATTGTCAATGTCTACTAAGTTAGTATGTGAAGATTAATACCAAATAAGTTATGGCATATTGATTTATAATCCATATTATATTCTTAAATAGAATATGGTCTATAAATCAATAAGCTCAAAAAGTGAGTTGCAATCGTAATTAGGTACCAAGTTAATGGATCTTGGTGGGATGGTTTATGAGTTTCATTTATTTTGTTGGTCATTATTTAGATTTGGTCAAGTTTAATTTGTTTCATATTCCTTTCTCCACTATTTATCTATTGCCCTAATTTATATCCAACTGATGGTTGGGATGGTCTAGGGACACATATGGTTGGGCTCATTAGGACTAGTGAGGCAGATTTAACTCCATTAGATTACCTACAATGATTTAATTCATTCCTTTTTATTATGAGTTATGATAGCTGGTTGTTGATGAATTAAAATTTTTATATAATTCTAATGATTGTAATTCATATTATTCATCATAGATGTATTTAATGCAAAGTGATGTAGTATTGTCATGTAAGTTTAGTTCCTGATATAATCATAGTTGATTATTTAAGCAATATTGTATTATTATTATAATATGAAAATACATTGGTTCATTAATACCTTTTATAGCAGAACATATAAAAGTGGTCTTTATCATGCTATTGGTAGTTAGCCACTTATTTGGAATAAGTTGTTGGATAGCTTTGTTTAGGAAGTTATATCATCTTGTGTTGTTATATAACATGAATTTTATGTGGACTCATGATAATTAAATGTATTCATGTCTTTGGATGTACATGTAAATCATTGGTATTATGATTTAGTAATACTTGGTTATTTGAAGGTGCAAATAATTATTTTTTACTTCAGATATAAGAGTTAACATGAATAATATATGATTCATTAAATATAGAAGGGATATGGAAATTTAAAAATAATGTTATTATGATATATTTAATTTGAATTATTTATTTATAGTTAATCTTAAGCTTGTAAAAGCTAAATGACATTATTTCTTGAATATTCTTACTTTTTATAACCATTGTCTTGTAGTAATTGGTGTATTTGAAGGTTATGTTTAAAATATTTTTTCAAATGTGTTTGTATTATACCAATATATATATATATATATATATAAAGGATTAACTAATAAAAATTATTAATACATAATTAAGGACCTTATATTATAACTATGTGGTTTAATAAGATGAAATCATTGTATTATAAATAGTGTATTGAATGGATTGTATTCAACTTATTACTTATGTGAAGAGTTATAATAATGTAATGGAATGTCTGATAATGATTAATATGGGATAAATACTTAAGTAATTTAAGTATGTACACATATTTTAAATAAAGGTCTTTTGGAAGATAACCATTTCACTTTAAATTACTAAGCATTGTTAAGTGCCATGGACTATATGGGAAGCTCCTAAATAATTTGGTGAAATTAAACTCTAATAAGATTGAAAAAAATTATGCATATGTTGAAGGTAAATTTTCAATAATATATTTCATTAGAAATTTTAAAAGGGATATGACTATTCCTAGCTAAAGCATTTTGTGATTGATGAACAAATGCTCCATGTTTGGAATAGACAATTCAATATTTTAACAAGCTAGTTCTTATCCTTAAATGGTAAAGGAAGTTAATAAAATTATATTGTTATTATAAAAAATTATCTTGGTAGTTAATAACAAGTAATCAATGTAAAAATGTTTAGGCTAAGATAATGGATCTAAGACAAGAGCAAATATTTAAGAAACAAGATTTAATAAATACTTAATATAAGCACATTTAGTCGATGAGCATATTAATATGTATCAGATTGTTTAACTCATGAGACATTTATGTAGGTAATAATGGGAAATGTAAATCTAACCTAAGACATTATAGAATTCTTAGGCATGATTTTATCATGACTTTGTACCCTACTTTTAGATTGGTAAGATATTCTTAATAATAACTTAAGCATGGTTTTTGAAACATCATGTGAATCTTGCACACTTCGTATAGAAGTTCATGTCAAAACTTGTGTGTCAGTTTGCCTATGAAATAAAAAGGTGTTCAAATGCTTTACATTGATTTTGGAAATAGTCTTTTTCCATTGATCTCTATTAGTTGTTTGTGATATGTTAAATCATACTTAAGAAAACTTAGTATGATTATTCTTTTATTGAATCTAATCTTACTCTACCACTATTTGCTAAAATTTGATGAATTACGTATGAGGTACTGGTTGTTCTATAACATATATAAGTACTCAAGTAAGGGTATAAGTTAGTAAGGACTCCTGAAAAGTCCATAACATAGCACATAGATATAGGTGAGTGGGTAAGACCATGGTGATCCACTTCTATACAAATATTATATGGTTAAAATACTTCCTAATGAATTCGTTGATGGGTTATGCACTTGGTCTAGTTCCTATGGTTTATATAACATAATTATGGATCTCATTACATGTTTCATGCTAAAATTTTGGTGAAATTAATTTTTTTATATTATTTAGACTATGATTAAGTAAAAAATTTATTATTATGACATATTAATATCAAAGCAAGATTTACTACTCTAGGGAATTTTGGAAAATATTTCTTACTAATTTATGATGATTTTTTATTTTTTTCATCATAGGATGGTGAGGACAAGATCTAGAATAATAGATAATAACCCAAGAAATGTTAACCCAGGTGGATTAAGAGGTGAAGGTCATAATTATAGTATACCTGAGAGAGAGGAACCACCTCTTAATAAAATTGATAAAAAAAATTGAGGCCCTTAACCATGAGGAAAACAATCCTAACATTAACTAGAAGGTAGTTTTGAATGATATTTTTATTACATCAAAGTCACTTCAAAGTAAACTGGACATATAAGAATGAAGGTTGAACAATTTAGAAGGTGGTCTAGTTGAATAAATTCTAGTTATAGGTGAAAGTCAAGTTTAGGAACTAGAACATTAGAATAACCTTGGTAATGTGTCTGATCACATCATTAAGGAGATGAATAATTTTCCTCCACCAAACTTTTCAAGTGAGCAATTAGGTTATGTATTTGATGTATGGTTAATACATCTACATAAGTATTTTAATCTACATAACATGTCCTCTAATGTGAAGGCAAGAGTAGTAGCTTATCAGTTAGAAGGAGCTACAACTCTTTGGTGGAATCATCTATGTGAATTATAGAGCTACCAAACAATGAATATTACATGGCCTACATTTAAAAGGTACTTTAGAAAGAGGTATCTTAGTTCCAATTTCAAAGAATAGAAAATCACTAATTTTTAGTTGTTGAAATAAAAGAATATCTATGTGACTGAGTATGAAAACAAGTTTTTAATTATACTGCAACATGTTAATTATATTATTGATGAAGAGTTACTAAGTTTAATATGGGATTGAAATAAATACTAATGTATGATGTGAATATGACCAATCCTAAGACTTTAACTATTTCTATCGAATCTAATCATAGGGAAGAAGAAAAAGAGAAGGCTCATCAAAAGGAAAGATAAGATTTTTAACATAATAGATGGTAATTTAAGAATAAAAATCTATCCCTTTCTCTTCATAATTTTAAGAAATCTGATTCTAATAGTAGATTTACAAGTAGTACAAGTGGTTTCATTAAATTTCAAGGGTACAATAAGAATTATAAGAATCTAAATTCTTATAAAACTACTAATTTTAAAAGTAATCCAATCAATGTAGTCAAAATGTGCCTACTATCAAAGCTAATACTATTCATGTGGTGTCATAAAAAATTGTAGTATGTTGGGAATGTGGAGATAACCTCTACTACAAAGATTGTCATAAGCTGAAATTTGGCCAATAAGCTAATCATAGAGTGTATGCAATTGTGGATAATAGAAACATGTATTTCCATGCATCTCTTATTGAAAGTAGATGTAAAATAAATAGTTTTTCTATGTCAATTTTGTTTGATTTAGGAGTAAATGATATTTATTTAGATTGTTAGTAACATGCTATAAGTTTAATTCGATGATTTTGAAGGATGGTTGGGATGTTGAGTGTAGCTTAGGTAAAAGAGTACCAATTACTAAGTGTCTTAAGGGAGTAATCCTAGACTTTTGTGATTTTCAAACCCAAGTTAATTTATTTTTAGCTCCTCTTAGATATTTTGATACTATCTTAGGCATGAATTGGTTGATCATAATTCCAATTTGGATTGTTGTATCAAAGTGGTATATTAATGTAATGATTTGGGAAAACTTGTAGAAATTTAAGGTTTGATGAAATCAAAAGTACGTAAGCTAATATCAAATTTAATGTTGAGGAAAAAAGTACATAAAATTTATAAGTCATATGTTTTTATAATCCAAGATACTTCACCTGAAACAGTAATGGCATTTGATGAATATTCATTTTTAAAATAATTTTTTGATGTTTTTCTATGTAAATTGCTTGGTTTGTCTCTTGAACTTGAATTTGATTTTTATATTGATGTAGCTCTAGTGGTATCCCCTACATGTAATACACCTTATTATATGATTGTATCAGATTTGTAGGAGCTAATAAATCAACTAAAATAACTATTAGAAAATAGGAGTATTAGGTCAAGTGTGTTTCCTTGGGGTGCACAAGTGGTCTTTGTGAAAAATAAGGATGGAACCTTATGATTATGTTATAACTATCACATGATTAAAAAGGTTACCATTAAGAATCATTATCCTTTGCCATGGATAGATGATCTATTTGATCAAATTAAATATGTGTCTATATTTTCAAAGATAAACTTGAGATCAAGCTATCACCAGTTGAGGATCAAGGAATGAGATATTCATAATATTGATTTTAGAATAAGGTATGGACATTATAAGTTTATGGTAATGCCTTTTAGTTTGACTAATATACCTACTACATTTATGAACTTAATGAATAGTGTATTTAGGGATTTTCTAGACAAATTTATTCTAGTATTCTTTGATGATATACTAATCTATTCTAATAATCTAGTTGAACATGAACAACATTTGTTCTTAGTGATACAAAGGCTAAGGTAACACAAATTTATTGGTAAGCTATCTAAATTTGATTTATTTTAGTTTGAGATCCATTAGTTGGGTCATATTATATCAAATATTGGTATTGTTATTGATCTAACATTGATTAAAGTTATTTAAGAGTGGCCTATGACTAAAAACATACATAATGTATGTAATATTATAATACTAGTTAGTTATTATAGATAATTTATGCTAACCTAATAACTTCTATATAGTACAAGGGTAAAAAATATGTGTGAAATTTAGAATTTGAATAATATTTCTTAATGTTTAAAGAGTTATTGACTTCAACACCCATACTTTTTGTACCAGATCTAAATGCAAATTTTGAATATAGGCTGATGCATTTAAACAAGGATTAGTTAGAATATTAACTTAATATTTATGATAACCTAATAACCTCCTTACAATACAAGGGTAAAAAATTTGTGTGAAATTTAGAATTTGAATAATCTTTCTTCATGTTTAAAGAGTTATTGACTTCAACACCTATACTTTTTGTAGCAAATCTAAATACAAATTTTTAAAATAGGTTGATGCATTTAAACAAGGATTAGTTAGAATATAAACTTAAGATAGTCTAGTTGTGGCTTATGAGTCATAGAAATTTAAGTACCATGAGAATAATTACATCACTCATGACCTTGAGATTGTTGTCATTGTTCATGCTTTGAAACAATATAAACACTTTTTTTCTAGGTAAGCATTTTATGGTAAAATTTGATCATCATAGCCTAGAATATTTATTTTCCCAAGATGATCTAAATGGACTACCATAGATGGTTAAAATTTTTAAGTAATTTTGATATGAATATTTTATATGTGAAAGGTAACGAAAATCATGTTATTGATGTGCTCATCTCATGCAAATATTTTGTTACCTTATTTGTTCTACATAATAATTTTAGAATTATATTATTAAAATTACATCATCTTTATAAGTTTTACAAGATGTAAGTGTAAATTTAAATGATGAGCCTATTGATTTTTTTTTTTGAATTATTAGTTGATTTTTATGGTTTAATCATACACTAAAATAGAATTTATGTACCTAATTATTGTGACTTAAGGAATATTTTACTTAAGGAAGTGTATGCATCACCTCATTTATCTCATTTAGGTGTCATGAAGATGGCCCATGAACAAAAAATACCATATTATTTCCCTAAAATGAAACATGAAGTTGTTAATTTTGTGTCAAGATGTTTATAATGCCAATGTGTGAAATCTAATCATTTCCATCCAAGACAATTTTTGTAACCTCATGATGTACCATGAGGTAAGTGGTTTTGATTTCTTTGAATTTCATAGCTAGTTTTCCAAAATCTAAAAGTAAACATGATATTATTTTGGTTGTAATAGATAAATTTATAAAAGTTGGTAATTTCATTAATGGAAACTTTAATAATGATGCATTTGTGTTTGCTTCATAATTTGTGAAAGAAATAGTATGAATGCATGGTATCCTAAAGTTATTATTTCTGATCAAGATAAAAAAATTTATTTGAGTTTATGGAAAACTCTAACTACCTCTTTTGGTACAAGGTTGAATTTTACTTTGTCTTATCATCTGAAAATGGATGGTCAAAAAAAAATATTAAGTCAAGTTTTATAAGACATGTTGATAATGTATGTTATGGATCAACAAGGTAAATGGGAAGATTATTTACACTTAGTTAAATTTGATTATAATAATACATACCATTCATTGATTAAAATGGATCCTTTTGAAGATTTGTATGGATGTAAGTGTAGAACTCCACTTGGGAGGGAAATTTTAGAAAATATGATTGTTGTTGGTCTTGATGTTTTGTAAGATTATCATAGGTAAATGGAGACTATAAAGTAGAATTTAAAGGCTACCTCTGATAGGCGAAATATTTATGATTATTTTAAAAGGACACCATGTGAATTCCATGTGTGAGATAATCTTTTTATGATTTTTATACCACATAAAAGTTCAATTAAATTTGGAAATAATTCCAAACTAGCCCCTTAGTTTGTAGGACCCTTTGAAATTTTGGAGAAAATTATTCCCGTTTCATACTAGCTAGCCTTTTCGCCTTCCTTGTCTCAGAGTCATAATGTGTTTCATGTTGTTTTATTTATAAAGTATATTCCTATTCCATCTCATGTTTTGGATTGGACTCATCTTCAAGTTTTGGAAAAGGAAAAGATGCACTTAGATCTAGTGAAATCCTAGACCATCATAGTGCTAAATTGAGTAATCGTTATATTTCCCAAGTGTTGGTTCAAGGGATATTTATCATAAAGAAGTGCTACTTGGGAAGATGAGAGTCTTTTCAAGAAACATTATCCTTGGTTCTTTTGATCATTGAGATAACTCTTTTCCAAGTGGGGGATGATGTCATGACCCTAATTAACCTATATTTAATTCATTGGTGCTATTATAGACTAGATTTATATTATTTGAGACATATATTTTTTCTCTACTATGGTATTACAATTTTGTGATTTACATTGATACATTTTATCATAATCATTAAGACAATTATAGATAATATTTTCATTAAAACATTTTATATTATTACTTAATGTGTACTAATTCAATATTCAATTAGATGTATTGTTTAAATGATGTTATTGAATTTATTCTACTTAGATGTCTATATACTAATAATAGTCTATTTATTGACTTTAGGGACATGTACTTGAGTTAGGTTATGTTCAGACCTAGGCAACAGGAAACATGGAGAAAATAATATGGATAAATTAAATAGTGAATTATATCATAAAAACTAAGCTTGTTGGTATTGATGATTTAGTCATTTTGTTTAATTTTAAATGTTGTATGTTATAATTTTATGATCGATTTCATTATTAGTGATTTGAGTTAGTTTTAACGTATGTGAAAACATCATTTAATTGATGTCATTGATTGCAATATTATCTCTTTGATTGTGTCATAGTTAGATTGATGATTATCATTATCTTATTGATATTATTATTTTCATCATTCTAGTTTCTTATGCTTTTATTGACTCCATGCCTGTTAGCTTCAATAGTCTATTTAGTCATGTATTGATTATGTGTTTTAAAAGTTTTTTTAATTGTCAACATTCTATTTCATTACTTGATTATTTTAAAATTATTAGACTTAATGTTTCAAAACAACCATGTTTGGTTGTAGGAAATTAAGGACACATCCTATCTTCTCTATGTTTTTGGCTTGAGCACTAAGGTTTGAGCATTGTTTGATGGAACTTGTTTTGATTTTTCAGTTTCCATGTTTGTTAATCCCAAGTTTAGCTTGGGGGCATTGGTAAT
Source organism: Torreya grandis (assembly GCA_037957365.1). Classification (NCBI taxonomy): domain Eukaryota; kingdom Viridiplantae; phylum Streptophyta; class Pinopsida; order Cupressales; family Taxaceae; genus Torreya; species Torreya grandis. Next base: position 1,624,307 of record JARHVA010002002.1, read on the forward strand.
TAGTTAGTTTATGTTTTAATTGAGCCATATGACTTAGGTGTCATGGAATTGGCTCTAGTTACCATGTAAATGGGGTCAAAATGTTTCTTTGGGTATTTATATTTTAATTTGGTTCATTTTAGACTCAGTATTGGAAGAGCTTGAAGCCTTGGGGAAAATATACCGAAAATTTTGGTAGGGGAATGTATTACAATTTTTCATGAGATTTTTATCAAGATGGAATTATATTTCAATGAATTTATATTTAATGGCCATGCAAGAGTTATGGAGAGTTAACTTGGGTTTATTTTGGTATCTATTGTTTGACTAGCTTGTTTGATGCATGAGGAATTTTTAGTGTTGGTTTTTGGCATAGAAATTGGAGGAAAAAGAGAAGAGAAAATATTTTATGGTTGAATTCCATAAACCAAGTAAATTATTATCATATTTATTATTTTAAACTTTATTTTTGATTTCATAAAATTCCAAAATAACTTTGTGATCCTCAATTAATATTGAATCTTGCCCCTATAACTTTTCAATTTGATGTTTTTTCATCAAAATTTATGTAAATATATTCTATATGGAGGAAGAGGAATCATGGGATGAAGGTTAAGGTAAGGATATAATAATGTGAGGTTGAGGTATGAGGATTGAAGCATATAATGAATTGGATGTGTTATAAAGCACATAGTGGAAGAGTGGTAAATGGTGGACTAATCATATTATCCATTTATGAATTTAATTAAGAAGGAATCCTTAATATATATATATATATATATATATATATATATATATATATATATATATATATATATATATATATATATAATTTCATCAAATGAGTCATTTAAAATTGACACAATAGGGGATGTATTCAAATTATTTGTAGGCATTGATACATTCAATTGTGTAGAAACATGTTTCTATAATGATGAGGTGGAAAAAGTATATCAAGAGACCAAATTCTCAAACCTTGTAGTTTTGAAAATAGATGTAAAATCATTTGAAACATATAAAATAATAGAGGAAGTATTTTTTAATAAACATAGGATTGTATAATTGTAACCATTATTGAGGTGATCAAATAATATCCACTAGATGTGGAAAAACTTGTTTCACTATGAGAAAAAGTAGAAATTTTTGTACCACTATGGATAGTATAAGTAGTGGAGGTATTTACCATGCTTATTGAAATATTAAAGACAACAACTATGTATAAATCACTTATTTATCAACTATGAATAACTAAAATAAAAACTTGATCAACAACACTATAACTAAGTACCTTACAGCCAAAAAATGAAAAGGCAATTTTTGTGGAAACATGACATACATTATGATGTTTTTTCTTCTAAGTAATAACCAAAGGAGATAAATTTTTTATCAATGGAATAGGGTAAGATTAATGACCATTGAAATATTTATGTGGGATGTTCATTATCCTTTGATGAAATTAGTGGAGCTCAAGATGTAGTAAAAGGAATTTATACATGTTAGGATTGTGGAGCTAAAAGCTTCACTGATGCAAACAGGAGAGGAGGTCGCTGAAGGTTGCTGAGTTGCAGAGAAGTTGGGGTCGGTCTGATCAGCTGACGTCAGCAGGATAGCAAAGGGAAGCAACCGACGTCGGTCACCTCCAGGTAGACAGGGACCGACGTCGGTCACCTGTGTGGTTCGACTGCGAGCTATTTACGGGAAGTTAGCTAATAAACCAAGTGTTTGCATGAAGAGATCTATTTTTAGACTGAGAGCTGCGGATCTAATTATTGTAATTAGATGTCTAATTATTGTTTGGATGAGATCTATATAATAGACTCATGGTTGTATTGGAAAAGCGTGCTAGGGAGTAAGAGAGCATAATTATAAGCTCCTTCTATGTGTGAGGTAGAGCAATGGTGCGTTCTTCCTAGTGCCTCAGTACTAGGTGTGTTGGTGCTAGATTGGAGAGCCAGCTGGGTTCTTCAGGAGTGTAGGATCTTGGTCACAGTTGCATGGCCTATATAGGAGATCTACATGGTAAGTAAGATCATTGATCTGCAGGTGTATGTGTGTGCAAGGTTGAGGTTCACAAGTGAGCAGAACCGTTGTTTGATTTACAGGTGTGCAAGGTCATATAGACATCAACACAACAGGGAGTAGTATCAGGCAGGATCTACTTGGAGTACAGGTGTGTACTCGGATAGAGCAAGAGAGGAAGGCAAGGGAGTTCCTTCCATAAGTATGGTCTATTGAATTGCCGGTTGTTGCAAATTCATGGGAGAGCTACTTGAAGTACCTTGAGTACTTGTGGAGCATGTGGAGTGCTTGTGGAGTGCGTGGAGCACTTGTGGTGTGCGTGGAGCATGGGAGGTGAACACCAACTCTGTATTTGAGTTGGGTGTTGGGACCTGTGAGAGGGAGAGCTTTGGGGAGAAGAATTACTGTTCACTTGAGGTGTGGGAAACCTCTGTAAGGTGGTGGAGAAGAAGTGGCATCTTCTTTATTGTATTCTTTTCTATATAAAGTGTTAATACAAGTTGTGTATTGTCTCTCATATGCTGCGTTACTCTGAATTCTAGTTACTTGTTGATTCTGGTTATTTCCGCATATTTAAGTTGCTTGAAGTTTGGTAATCAATTGTATGCTTCCGGTTTCACATCCTGACAAGTGGGATCAGAGCATGTTTGTTGTTCTAGATTCCTGACAAGTGGTATCAGAGCTAAGGTTGCAGGAAGCAGGTTGTGTTTTGGTTACAGGGCACTCTCAGGGGTTTCTGATTGAGTGGGAGTAGAGCAACGGCAGATCAAAGTAAGCTAAGAATGGAGGAATTGAAAAGCACAGACGGTTACTCACGGTCCGATGGAAAGAAAGAGCAGGTAAAAGAACATTGTTGGTTGGTAACAGATCAGCATGAAGAAACTGAAGATACAGATGTAGCAGGTGTTGTTGCACAGGATGTGTTTGCAGGTTTCTTGGATAAAGTTGAATCTTGGATAAAAGATTCGGTTGCCTCTTTCCATGCAGCCCCAGGTAGAGGAGCTGGTAAGCCTTGCCAAAGAATTGGCAAAGGAGAAGTGAAGCTGAAATTGCAGGCGGCCAACACACAGGTGTTGATGAAGGTCATGCAGGTCCCAGGTTTGGAGATATGGCTAATTTCTTCAGAAAGATTGGGTGATGAGAGATGCACAAGAACTCTCACAGCGGTAGCACTTGAATTAGCTGGTGGTAAGAAAATAGGTATACTTTATCTACTTGTTTATATTACTGATTCTTCTTCTATTGCGGAGACGTGGCTTCGTAGGCTTGGTCACATGAGCAGGAAGGAGATGCATGTTCTTAAGCGGAAGACAGATATATTTGACAGGCTTAAGAACTGGAAAGCCTTGGTGTTCTTGGAGGAGATGGCAGACAGAGTTCAGTGGATGAGGCTGGATACATCTGAGCAGGGCAGTTTGGACATGGAGATTGATCCAAAGGAGCTCGTGGGTAAAAAAGTCATCACTCACAGGCGAACACAGGTACCGATGTCGGTCAGGAGGAATCTGGCGTCGAACAGACAGGTGCCGATGTCGGTCATGTGCAGACCGAAGCCGGCGATGTCGGGCAGAGTAAGACCGACGTCGGTCATGGGACCGACGTCGGCAGTATGTAAGACCGATGTCGGTCAGGAGGACCGATGTCGGCAGCAGGGACACCAGCGCTGGCAGGCTGGTAGTCAGGTACAGACGCATGGAACCGACGTCGGTCGGATGCAGACTGTGGAGTGACCGAGGTCGGTCACTGTAACGAATTTTGGGTGGACAACACGCTGTCAAGGAGTCTCAAACACCCATATGGAGGACTGAAGGCATAAGTAGGCCCTCAAATTCGTGTTCCTCTTCTTCATACTTGTTACTGATTGTATAGCAGGAAGGATCCAGGAAACAGGTGTGAGCTTGGCATGGATGAGGATGTGATTCCTTGGAGCAGAACTAGACGGGTGTTTTGGTAGGTTTGCCAGCTGGATGAAAGCACAGAGACGAATGGATGCCTTAGTAGAAGAATAGAGAGAACGGATACGTGAGATGGAAGACCAGGCATATGGTCTTGAGGTAGCTGCAGGACAGTGGTACAGGTTTTGACAGGTGGAAGACGAAGCATGGCTTCAGTCAGTGTCAGGTAACTACTGTGGTTTGACTTACCAGGGGGATGATGATTGCAACATCATTCTGTTGCTATATGTGGATAGTATGCTAGCTAGCAGGGGTGTACATATAGGGTTTTGCTGAGCTAAGGGTAAGATTAGTTCAGTGGCATGTCATGAGGAGTTTGGAGCAGCGGAATTCTTTGACATGGGAGGCATGGAGATCACAGGTTGATTTTGTCTCGAGTGGGAGCTGATGTGAATCAGGTGTTGGCGAGGTTTGGGATGCAGAACCGGAGCACACTAAGGGCTGGACAGGTACAGTGTCTGAAATCACATGAGGTCTGGTATAGACCTGTAGTATTCCCATGCAGTGGGAGCTGTCAGAGTTAGGAGCCAATTCGGGGAAGTGGGTTCTCAGGTTTTCTGAGAGGGACCGGCAGCAGGTGTTGCTATGCAGGGTCAGGACTTCACTACAGGTGTTGTAGGTTCAGATGTGGCAGGGTACTCGGATGACAGGAGGTACACCACAGGATGTGTGGTGGGTTGTCTTCAGGTGGGAGCTTGAAGAGGGATATAAACCAGGAAACAGATTAGATAGAGTACAGGTACAGGTACAGTGTAGCTGTTTATCTCCAAGTGGGAGATTGTTAGGATTGTGGAGCTAAAAGCTTCACTGATGCAAATAGGAGAGGAGGTCACTAAAGGTTGCTGAGTTGTAGAGAAGTTGGGGTCGGTCTGATCAGCCGACGTCAGCAGGATAGCAAAGGGAAGCAACTGACGTCGGTCATATATCGGCCGACGTCGGTCACCTCCAGGCAGATAGGGACCGATGTCGGTCGCCTGTGTGGTTCGACTGCGAGCTATTTATGGGCAGTTAGCTAACGAACCAAGTGTTTGCATGAAGAGATCTATTTTTAGACTGAGAGCTATGGATCTAATTATTGTAATTAGATGTCTAATTATTGTTTGGATGAGATCTATATAATAGACTCATGGTTGTATTGGAAAAGTGTGCTAGGGAGTAAGAGAGCATAATTATAAGCTCCTTCTGTGTGTGAGGTAGAGCAATGGTGTGTTCCTCCTAGTGCCTCAGTACCAGGTGTGTTGGTGCTGGATTGGAGAGCCAGCTGGGTTCTTCAGGAGTGTAGGATCTTGGTCACAGTTGCATGGCCTATATAGGAGATCTACATGGTAAGTAAGATCGTTGATCTGCAGGTGTATGTGTGTGCAAGGTCGAGTTTCACAGGTGAGCAGAACCGTTGTTTGATTTGCAGGTGTGCAAGGTCATATAGATAGCAACACAATAGGGAGCAGTATCAGGCAGGATCTACTTGGAGTATAGGTGTGTACTCAGATAGAGCAAGAGAGGAAGGCAAGGGAGTTCCTTCCATAAGTATGGTCTGTTGAATTTCAGGTTGTAGATTCATGGGAGATCTACTTGAAGTACCTTGAGTACTTGTGGAGCACGTGGAGTGCTTGTGGAGTGCGTGGAGCACTTGTGGTGTGCGTGGAGCACGGGAGGTGAACACCAACTCTGTATTTGAGTTGGGTGTTGGGACCTGTGAGAGGGAGAGCTTTGGGGAGAAGAATTACTGCTCACTTTAGGTGTGGGAAACCTCTGTAAGGTGGTGGAGAAGAAGTGGCATCTTCTTTATTGTATTCTTTTCTGTATAAAGTGTTAATACAAGTTGTGTATTGTCTCTCATATGCTGTGTTACTCTGAATTCTAGTTACTTGTTGATTCTGGTTATTTCCGCATATTTAAGTTGCTTGAAGTTTGGTAATCAATTGTATGCTTCCGGTTTCGCATCCTGACAAGTGGGATCAGAGCATGTTTGTTGTTCTAAATTCCTGACAATACAACTTGAGGAATTGATGAAGACCTATATGGACTATTTACACTAGAGGAGATAGATGTAAAATTTTATCCCTTTGAGGAGGAATTCTCATAATATTATTATCTTCAATCATTCATCAGCCTACTCTAGGTATTTTCATTTAACAAAGTCATCTAGTATCTTTTTTAGAGTTTCATCATGTTATATTATCTGTATAACTTCCATAGACATGATAAAGACCTTCATTATCTCATATACCTCCATATCATTCTATGCATTGAAAAATATGTTTTCATGATCAAAATTATTATGGAATTAAGTGGCCTTTTAATTTTATCTAACTATTTTCCAAATTATTATCATCCCTTTTTTTAGGGTCCCATCATCTAAATTTTGTAGCTTTCAAGCTGAAAGATGATCTATGAGATCTAGTCTAGTAGAATTAGGTCCCACCTATCCTAAGTTAATACTTATAAAATATACCTACCTAATCATTCTGTAAGTCCCCATATATTACAAAAGTCAACTAAAAATCAATATTTTGCTCAACCAACTTGTTAGGGACATATCTTGGTAACAAAAAAGGTGAAACTTTGGTTCCTTATATTCTTATGACTGTGTGATGTAGTTAAAACCAACAATCATAAAATTTTCATAAATAATTTTTTACCTTATTATATAACACAATAATTGGTTTCACATTAATAATGTAGTCTATGGGTGGATAAAAATGGTTAGTTACATTTCTTATCTAGTGTCTAAATGTTTAGATGTGACATATGTTGGAGTTATCATATACCATATTTTCATCCTTGGGTTCCCATGAAAGTGATCCTAGAAGGATAATTTTATCACAAACAACATCATGTAAATAATACATCATATAAAATCTACCATTTTTACTTGGTGATATTTTTGAAACAGGTTAAAACTAGTTATTTCTCCCAAGGTAGGGATTCACTTATCATCTAGAATCATTAATAAAAAGATCATAATTTTTTTTCACATTATAAATGGATTCATATCAAAAAATGTTATTCATAAAATCCACCCCAAATCTTACCTTTAGTTTGCATTGGGAGGCAAGAATAGAAGTAACACTCCTTTTATTTACAAAATCCATAGGGTTAGTATCCAAAATTTTTGATTTATCCCTAATAATCATGAATTTTAAACTATTTTATGGATAATTATAGTTTATATATAATTTATGGGTTAGGAAATGGATAATAATTTTCAAATCCAAAACTAGATATAAATATAGGTAAAAATGAATTTTTGACGCATGAAATGTATCTTTTATGTAAATTCCCCTTGTGAATGAAACAATTAATTAATTTATGCAAGGGAATATCTTAGGTTTAGCCAATACTCTATGTAATCATGTGTATTTAATTTCCAATAGGTCATCAATGTATTCCCATTATAAAATAAGAAATTTTTCATCATCACCATACTCTATCTTACTTTAAACAAGCTATGGATTTAATTTTTCCACAACCTATATCAAGAAACATGTAATATAAGACAAAGGATGAAAATCTAGTGCATTAAAAAACTATGGTGGATGCTCTCAAGATCAGTTTTGAAACCATTAAGTTTGAGCATATCCTTAGAGTAAAAAATAAATCAACTAATGTTATGGATATTATTGGTTCAATGATTGCACTTTCTTATTATATCTTATTGTATGATTTTCTCATTAAGCATCTTCATGTTATATATTACACCTATTCACATCCTAAGATGATTTGTGTCATTGTTGATCCCAATTCCCCTTGGTACCATGACATTTTCTCCTATCTCCATGATCACATCCTTTTACCTAATCTATCACATAACCAAATGAAATAATTTATCCAAAACACTTCTTACTTCACTATAATTTGTAGATCACTATATCATAAAGGCTATGATGAAACACTGCTTCTATGTTTAAATATATGATAATTTAACTCATCACTTAGGTAAGTATACAAAGGGATTTACGAGGTCCACACTAGTAGTATGATCTCATCCAAGAATCTCCTTCATAGTGGTTACTATTGACCAACCATTTAATCAGATGCATGTGCATATGTTAATAAATATATACCATGTCAAAAACATGGTGATTTAATTCATGATCCAATATAGGCATATAACTAGTCAAAACTCCATGTCTATTTTCAACATGGGGGTTCTATCTCATTAGAAACATTAACCCTACTTTTTTATATGACTATAAACATATCCTTATTGCTACTAAGAATTTTACCAAATGGGTAGAGGTAATCCCTGTCAACTATATAATTGATAAAAAGATTTAAAAATTCATTCTGAATCACATCATTTTCCATTATGAAATCCCTTTCACCATCATCATAGATAATAGTATGCAATTTAAAAATAAGTATGTTTACACCCTATCTTATCAGTTCCACATCAAAAATAAATTTTCCACCCCTTATAATCCTGAAGGTAATGTCTAGGTAGAAGCATCTAATAAGACATTACTCAAAAAACCTAAGAATACTATCAATACCTTTGGTCATTATTTGCACATGAAAATATTCCAAGCCTTATAGGAAATCATGCCAATGTTCACACTCCTATTGGTGTCAAATCCTTATATTCCCTGGTCTATGGATCTGAACACATTTTAATTATTAAGATCAAGCTACCCTAACTGTGTATTTCACTTCAAGATGTCCTTGATAAATAATACTACCAAGTGTCTATATTATAAGGGTTAGATATTCTAGACGATAAAAGGCTATCCACCATCAATCACCTTAAGTATTATCAAAATTGGCTATGTTAGGGTAATAAAAAGAGAATTATTTCTATAGATTTTGATCTTGGTGATCTTGTACTCACAGAGAATGAAAAAATTATAAATGATAAAATGGAAAATAAAGGTAATTTCATACCAAATTGGTTAGACCACTTTGTTATTATAACTATTTATGGGTCTGGTGCATATCGATTAGCTACTCTAAAAGGTGATGAATTAGATGAGCCAATGAATATTATGCATTTTAAGTACTTTCATGTTTAAAGTTTACACACTCTATTCTATAAATGTTCATACTTGGGACATCCTTTCACTATTATTATCTTCATTATTCTATTACCATCCTAGTATAATTATGAATCTACATGTACCACATATGAATCAAATCAACATTCAATAAGAGCAAAGCAATAATATAAAATGATTTTTATGTCATAATCTCTTTGCATAAGTGTCACAATATGAAAATCATTTAATGTTTGAATTTTATGACTCTTATTATTCCCTTAAGTTCTTATTAGTTCTTGGGCACATTCCTTCATTCCACTCATTCTTATTATATTCCAATTCATTATTGCTAAAGAGTAATTTATATCCTATTCTGAATACTATTGAATGGTCCTCCCTAATTTATTAATGCTAAATAACCCTTTCAATTCCCTATTCATTTTCAAGTTTACACACCCATGAGTTGCATTCCCTTTAATAGGTGTTTATGGATTTGTTTATTCCCATTCCAAAAATTCTTAAATAGTTTAAATGTTCTAAAAGACCTAAAAATATCAAATATTCCAAAAATCCATAAAAAATTAAAATATCTCAAAACAACCTTAAAAATCCAAATATTCCCTAATGTCAAAAAAACCTAAAAGGTTTCATGACTTAGTATCCTAAAGTTTTCCTAGTTTGTACTTATCTCTAATGTCACATAATTGATTAATTGTTATCTTATTACTCAACTTGGGTTTCAGTTGCTTGTATTTAGGTGTCATAGAATGAAGTAACCCATTGGTGATTTGTATCTCCTTGTAAACATGACATTTAAAAAAGTGAGACCAACTTTACATACTCTCACCATTTTTCAAGTTAATCTCATGCTCTAACCTCTTTACGAGTTATCTATTCTATGATCTCATTATTTTCAAGCATTCATTTTCATGCTCTCATTATTTAACAATCTTAATTATCCTATCTCACATTGTTAATTTTCTCATACTTGGTCATTATTATCATTTTTGGTGCTCAATTTATAGTCAAACTAAAATGTCTTGAGGTCCAATTGGACTATGTAGGTATTGCTCAATTTTTTGAGGTCAACTTGACCATCCCTTATCCCATGCCATCAATGTTTTGTGATCATCCATTTTGTGAATCGCTTTTCAAATTTTTAATCTATAATCTATCTTCTTAACTTTTTATCAATTTTATTGAATCCTAAATCCTTGGGAGAACTACACTTAGCCTAAAGTCCATGTTGAATCTAGTGTCCATGGGACTATGTAATTAGTGTTCACTTACATAGAACATTTGGAATCATCTCGGTCACCCCTTATTATTCTATTCCCTGATGGTCATTATTGTTTTGTTATACCCTTGGTCTAAAATAGTTACACCTTTTTTTCACACACATTGACTTATAAATTGAGTATTTACTTACATTGTTTATGTGTTTATGTTGATTGTTTGATTTATTATCAATATATTGTTTGTTAATCAAGTTCCTTAATTTAGTACATAATGTTTTCCACTTAAGTCTTAATTATTCATATCATGATTTTGAGTTGAAATTTGTTGTATATTAATTAAAATTGATTTATGTGTATTGTGTTATACATTTAAAGATTGACTATCCATATCTTATTTTAGGTTGTATACATATGCATTTTGAATTCAAATTGTTATTTATTTTTACAAACAAATGTTATCATGATACTTCATAGAATATGATGCATACTCTCATGTGTAATATAAAAAATGAAGTTTCAAAATGGTTACCATGTCAATTCCATAAATCACATACATCTCTATCTATCTAATAAAATCATCTAAGATAACAAATATCATGATCATAATACACATATGTTTCATCAATACTAATAGAAAGGAACACATATAAATCAAATAAAAAAGAGACATAAGTAACATAAACCATCATATGATATAGCACTAAATATCAATAACATCTCATATATATCAAATCATCCAATGTCCATATACATCATAAAATGGGGCATATAAATTGATTAATAATATAATTACATCTTAGATCATTCAAGTACATCATAACATTAGTACATCTCATGAATCAAAATGTGTATCACTATCTCAAAGAAGTCAAATTTGGTTGTGACTATCTCTAGCTACTCTACCATGTGGATATACTTATTTTGAGCTCTCTCTTATATTATCAGGTGGTAGAGGTGGATGTGCTAAAGGACCCATGGTATATGAACAAGGAGGAGGTTGTGTTACTTATATAGATAAGTTAGATGTATTGTGTGATCTATATGATATATAATCCAACCTATGGGAATTGTACTCCAAGAATGTAATACTCATAACTTCTAATGGAACTCTTACCTCATATAAAATCCTATAATAAACATCCTCATCCTTAGCCTAAAGGATATTCTCACAAATGGATAGTAACCCTCTCTTTGTCACAACTTGTCTAGCCTAATCCAACTTAGTCTAGAGCCTAGCCATCTATGCCTATGTTTTATCCCTCTCATCCTATTCTAAATCCCATTAAGTTATAACTATGTCTCTCTATGCAAAAATCTATGCTTGACCCTATATTACATCATCCCTCTTTAATATATTTGAGGATCTCTAGGTAGCGAGTTATGCATGTATCTAAAGAAACCTAGCTATCTCTACACATAGTCTATAAATCTCTATCTAATCTACACTAATCTACTCATGCATCGAGGATAGATATTGTGATAAAAAATACAACCTAGCCTATATAATTAAGACCTCCATCTCCCTAACACTAATCTCTTATCTCAATATATTAGTAAATGATTATTATGACCAAATATTTCACCCTTAGAGGAGGTTGTTCACACCTATACACGTTTATTTAACATGGGATCACCTCTAGGCTTGTGGGTTGCCTATAGTAGAGGTACACCTCTATATTATGAGATAGCTACATTGATCTATCTTTTAGGATCAAACACTACACTAGACTAATCATTTTTTGGGGGTGAAAGGGTAATAAAGAAACTGAAATTACCCTATGCTAATGGAGGTGATACACCAAAGAGATTTCCATAAACATACTTGAATTTGTACTAAGAAGATAAGCTACTAAAATTTATCTAATTAAAGTTATTCTAACATAAGTGTTTGTTCATAGAGGCATATTACTATGCATATCCAAAGGTGGTTGAAAAGGAGGTTTGATCTTAGATATTTTAAATATATCTCACACTTCAAATACACTTTAAAAAATAATACACTTCATGAGACATGTTATAATAGATGCTAATAACACAATGCATATAAGAGCATAATGGAATGAAGGATAAACAATATTCATCATGTGTCATAGAAATAAACTACTTGAAATACTTAGGAAATATTTGTAGATATTAAATCAACTTTAAAACATTATTAAAAGGTAAAAAAATATGTCAAACCATTAGGGTTTTTCCATACTAAGTGTGTACTAGATATAAATTCCAAAAAAGCTTGCATATATAGAACATAAGAGAAGAGAGAAAAAAATGGAGTTAAATAGTCACAGGGCCAAGTGTCAAAGCTTGAAATCTAGTTACAATGCAATATAATGAAGTGGAAAACAAGTCAATAATTTATCTTGGACAAGTGTCCATCTGAAACATGACACCTTCCTTGAGGTTGGTGTAGATATCTTAATTATCTTTCTTTGAAACTGCCTTGATGATGAGGAGTTCAAAACCTGACAAGAACTATTGTTTAAGTCATTAACACATTTACACTAACCTAAAAATGTGGAAAAAATATTTTAATATCCCTTATATGCCCCTCAACTGATAGATTCTCCTTTGTCTCTTGTCATTCAATTTATTTCAACTATTCACTAGCCTTATAGGCCTAGACCTTCACACTTGTCTCTTAAGTAACTTATAGTTTCTGAATTAAATCCATTATAGATGTTTTGGATAACTCATTCATTCCTCTTTATCTTCTAGTATACCAAATAGACCTCAATGAAACTCCAAAACACATTTCTCATCTTCAACTTAGGTAGTCACTTCTTTTTCTCACCATCTATCCAATACTACCTAAAATGATCAAATAAATAGAGATAATTTAATTCATCACTAAAATAAGAGATTAGTATGGGTAATTATAATAAGTCCCCAATCACCTTCCATAATGATTTTCACCTATCCATTTCTTTTTTTTACCTATAATTCAACTCAAATCTAGTAGAAAACCTAGAATTTGGCCTATCCATACAAGTGATGGTACAACATGACTAAATGGCGAGGAGACTAGTAGAGTGATAAACAATATTAAATCACTGACAAAGATAATTGACCACTTTTGGATGCATCTACCTTCATATCTTCTCCTTTAGGTTCACATAAGGGTTTTAAGAGGGTTAGCTTATTAGCAATGATTCATATAATATAGATGCTTAACCTTCAAAAAAATTCCATAAAAATCAAGTTAAGGACCCCCATCAAATATCCCTATCTACTTTAGTCACCATGCACAACATCCACCTAGATATGAGAAAATGAAATTGGCTCTCAAGCTCTTACACTGCATTCTAGATAGGCCTGAGAGAGAATGAGGCCAAAGTGACAACTCCTATATTGTTCCCTATAAATAAATGAATTTTATGGACTCTTCAATATCTAATAAATTATCTCATATGGTTGGGAAGTTCATATGATTAAATGAGTGTCATTAGACACCTTGAGGGTTTATGTTCAGTTCTAGGCCTAAAAGGCCTAGACTATGTTTTGTGACTATGACCAATTCTAAGTGGTTATAATGAATTTAGAACATTTTAAAATTATATTAATCTTAAATACAACCTTATACATCCTCCCATTATTTTTATAAACTCTTCCATTCATCTTCTCACCCTTAATACATTAAACTTGTAGGCCCTTAACTGTGGAGTGCTCTCTATCTAAGACAAAATAGAGGATACTTCCCCTATTGATTTAACCTAAAGGAGACCATGGGGGTATATATTATGTCTTGAATACCTTATATACAAATTTAAAAGTATTGGTCACTTCTCTAGAGATCTAAACACCATAAACCCTCAATACTAGCTTTTATGATTATGCAATGTGGTAAACTGTAGATGTGTAGGGTTGAATGAGTACAAGGTTAGAGCCAGTTTGTTTAACCTTTTCTATTTATTAATTAACATAAAATAATGGGAATGTGGTATCATCATCATGAAAGTGATTTCCATGTATTCATTAAATATTATACCTATACTCAACAACTAAACTATATCCTTCATTAACATGAGACTAGGTTAGTCTAAAATCAGGCTATAAATGATTCATTAAGAAATACAAAAGGTTCCTATAGGTGGTAATATATATTTGAACACTATGATTCATTCCCTTAGTATCTTTTGAGGTCATTAAGACCATTCCATACTTGAATGTATTCATGTTTGTTTGCATACCATGCTCTCATCTCTCTTATCACCAAAAAAATATAGTGCCACTATGGATTTCAAGTTTCTAGGTTCATTTCACTTTAAAACACTATGTTTATTAATAAATTTCAATCAAGATCTATCTGGGTTGAAAACCACTCAACCATCACTCTCTTTGATCAAAAACCCTCCTTATTGTGCTCAAGTTTTGTTTCTAGTACTAAGCTTGCAAGAAAGTAACCATCAGAGTCAAAAAAACCTCATATTATTCATCAACATAATGATATTGTATGTATCAAAAACCTTATTCAAAGAGATTAAGGTAAACAATCCCATTTACAACTTTATTAAATTTGACTGAACATAGGTGTAAATGAAGTTTTCTTGACTATGATCATGAACCAGAATGACTTGAGAACTCTATTCAAGTCTTAAAACTATTCACACCCTATCTTTTGGGTTTTGGATAGACCTTTTATTCTCTGTTCATTCCTATAGATGGTTTAGGTGATTATCCACATTAGGGTTCTGATCAGTCTTTACTTAGTGACTTAGAACCCTATCTCAATCAACTTTAACGTCCTTCAATACAAATATTCCATGGATAAATTAACCTCTATTACTTGAGGGGGAGACACAAGTGTGTTATCTTTGTCTTAAAACCACTGATAAAAAATGAAACTATGTAATTCTCAAACAATGTCTCTATAAACTATGATGGCATTCACTTATAACAATGTGAGATGATCCATCTTATCTTCCATATCCACATGTGAAAACTAGTTTTAAAACCATATGATAATGATGGTCATACTCTAAAATATCACATACACTACCTATTTTCCTTAGATCAATGCAAACAAAGAAGGAAAATTGAGGTGTTGGGGATGTGCAAGTAGTTTAAAGGAATCAACAATATTAAATATTGTTCATATAGTAAGGAACACCAAACTAGAAACTATGGACATGAAATGAGAGTACACAGAGACTAATTTCATCTACTAAGTGTATTCCCTTCAACTCTACTTACCCTATCTCAACTGAAGGAAAATTGTTTGACTTCTTTGACCTACCCAAGAGAGTAATGTGTGTGTGAGAGAGAGAGAGAGAGAGAGATCATATTTCACCATTTTTAGAGCTATCAAAGCCACTTGAACCTAGAAAAGTGTTGTGGGGATCTCAACATACTTCATGGAAGCCTTCAAATGTGTTAGAACTATTATATGTTATGTATAATAACTAAAACTCCCCTTATTTTTAGATGATCTCTTTCTTTATACATTTAACCTACATCATGCTAGTTTAAAAATAGTTTATATAACATTTTATAACATGTGGGACATTGGATAACTTATTAACACACTTTTCCTTTGAAGGAAAATTGTACATTTCATTCAAATGGCCAAAAGGTGACATAATATGACAAAAGACCAACTAGGTAAATGTGACAAAGATAAAACACATTATTTTACCTCATTAATGACCATGGGGCCACTCTCCAACCTAGGATATCCTATTATAGTTTTAAATTATAGGGGGTTAAATTAATTTTCCTTAGGGGTGAAATTAGTCAACTTTTTGGTGATTTCCTAGGGGTAACAATCTTGGTATACTAAAGACCAATTGCCTTCTCCTATCAGTGAAGGGTTTTAGGAGTGTTAGATTCTTAGAAACGATTCATAAAATATAAATGATTACCCTTCAAAAAAAATACATGAATATCAATTTAAAAACTCCCTTAGCCATCCCTATCCGATTTAGGTACCATGCACACCATATGTATAGATATGAGCAAATGAAATTAGATCTCAAGCTACTACATTGCATTTTTCATAAAGTTGAGATAGAATTTAGACAAAATGACACTCTTATTTTGTTCCCTATACAAAAATGACTCATATATACTATAAAATCTCCATTTAAGGATCTCATATGGTTTAGAAGGTCATATGATCAAATGAGTGTCATTATACACCTTGAGGGTTTATGTTCAATTATAGGCCTAGACTATGTTTCATGCCTATGACCACTTTTGAGTGGTTATAATGACTATAGGGTATTTTAAACTTATATTCATATTCAATCCAACCATATACATCTTCCCATAATCATTCTAATCTTTTCCATTCATCTTATCACCCTTCATGCATTAAACCTACATGCTTATCTTAACTATGGAGTGCCCTTTGTCTGAGATAGATCAAAGGATGATTTAAATTTTGATTTAACCTAAAGGATACCATAGGGGGATATCATAGGTCTTGATGAAATTCTATACAAAGTTTCAAGGCTTGTTCACCTCTCTATATCTTTTAACACCACAGAGCCTTAAGACTAGCTTTTATGATTGTGCACTATGGTAAACCACAGATGTCCAGGGTTGACTGAGTATGAGGTTAGTGTCAATTTTTTAAAATTTGTCTATTTATTTATTCCTATAAACTCATGTTAAAGTGGTATCATCATCATGAAAAATATTTCCACATATTCATTCAATCTTATACCTCTACTCAAAAACCAAATTGTATCCTTTATTAGCATGAGACTAGGTTAGACTATAGTCAGATTGTAAATGTTTCATTAAGGAATATAAAAGGTTATTATAGGTGGTAATAGATATTTGAACACTGTAATTCATTACCTTGGTCTATATTGAGGTTACTAATACCATTACACACTTTAATTCATTCATTTATGCCTACAAACCATGTTCTCATATCTCTATCACCAACATACTATAGTGCCACTATGCATTGTATGGTTCTAGGTTCATTTGAATTCAAAACACTGTGTTCACTGAGTAATTTAAGTCAAGATCTATTTGGGTTGAAAACCACTCAACCATCACCCTGATTAACCAAACAACCTCTTTATTATGCTTAGGTGTTGTCTCTAGTCCTACAATTTCGATAAAGGAACCATTAGAGTCAGAAAAACCTCATATTCTTCCTCAACATAATGAAATTGTATGTAGTAGAAACATTCTTTAGAGAGATTAAGCTAAATAGTCCCATTTGTAAATTTATTAACATTGACTGACCATAGGTGTCAGTGAAGTGTTTGTGACTATGCTAATGAACCTTGAATGACTTGAGAACTCTATTCAAATAGTTGAAACTATTCACACCCTATCTCTTGGGTTTTAAATAACCTTTCTATTCTGTGTACATTCTTATAGGTGATTATAGGTGGCTATGCACATTAGGGTTCTAATCAATCTTTACTTACTACCTTATAACCCTATCTTAATCAAATTTGAGGTCCTTTAATTCAAATCTTCCATGGTGAAACTAACTTCCATGATTTGAGGGGAGAGACATAGGTGTGTTATCTTTGTCTTGAAGACACTGATAGAAAATGAAACTCTACAATTCTCAAACATTATCTTTGCAAGATATGATGGTGTTCACTTATAATAAAGTGAGATGCTCTAGCTTATATTCCATATCCACATGTGTAAACTATTTTTATAACCATATGAGAAGGATGGACATACTTTTAAAGATCACATACACCACTTGTTTTACTTAGATCAATGCAAATAGAGAAGGAAAATTGAGGTGTTGGGGATGTGCAAGTAGTTTGAAGGAATAAAAAATCTTAGATAATTTTCATAGAGTAATAACCACCAAACTTGAAACTATGGCCATACAATGAGAGTATACAAAGACTAATTTCATCCACAAAGTTCATTCCCTTAAACTCTTACCCTATCTATACTGAAGGAAAAGTGTTTAACTTCTTTGACTTGCCCAAGAGATCGATGAGAGAGAGAAATTAGTTTTCACAATTTTTGAAGCTCTCAAACCCACCTAAGCCTAGATAAGAGTTGTGTGAATATCAACATACTTTCTACAATCCTTCACATGTGTTAGAACTATTATATAGTTCATACAACAATTGAAACTCTCCATATTATTAGATGATCTCCTTCTTTATATGATAAACCTACATCATGTTAGTTTCAAAACAATTCCTCTAACTTCTTTTTACATGTGAAATATTGGATAAATTCTTGACACACTTTTCATTTCAAGGAAAACTATACATTTCATTCAAATGTCCAAAATGTGGCATAATATGACATAAGACCAACTAGGCAAATGTGATAATGATAAAACATATTATTTGACCACATTAATGACCATGGGAACACTTTACAACCTAGGAGACCCTATGAAGGTTTTAAATTATAGGGGTGTTTAATTAATTTGAATTAGGGGTAAAATTAGTCAATAGTGCTTCTATTTGAGTTGATGTTATTAGTCTTGACAAGCTAGCCTGCCCAACATCCCCTATCCCTCATATACCCTGATCATCACCCATCACACCTATCTTTACCATATTCTCATTAGTGACTATCTCCACATCCTCCTCCATGTAATCAATATATACATGGCATCCCTCTTTTATCTCTATATCCTCTAACTCCTATTATCCCTCCACCTCTTTTTATGATACTTCCTTTTCCACTACCCTATATAAAGGAACTCTTGGCTTCTATCCACTATCTCCATCTAATGGAGTAATGAATCTCAAATGCCAATGCTAATTTCACCATGTATTATATTCCTCTTTCACTACTAAATCTTTTTCCCACTTATATAGAGCCAGGATACCTATGGTACTAATCTAAAGCTATCTCTATCCTTAATCTACTGAGGAGTTAGTCATTGTTATCAATTAGATTTTGTACCCATTGTGTATTTTTTGAAATGTAGTATATATAAATATAATTACACAATGTGATCACCTCCAAAATTTGGGACCTTTGAAAATTTAAGTGAACTTCTTGATAATGCTGACTTCCTTTCACATAGATTAGTGCAATTGATACATGACTAGTTTAGCTTCTTAGTGATTTTGTTCTTAATTGGGTTTTTAACTTGTAAAGAAAGACTTTAACAGTAATTTTAAAATTATAAATGGTGATCCACCAAAGGATTCTAGTGTAAATTATTACTTTCTTTGATTAAACAAAGATGAATAATAATATATTAAACTTTCTTGAATCACAACCTTAAACAAATATGAAATCAAAGGTAATATTGGTTATTTTATCTAAAAAGGAACAAAGTTCTCAATTTTTCCTCAACAAGATTTTAAAAGGGAAAAATAAATACAAAAATGATTCTATATGACTGAAACACGACTTATATCATTCATAAATATAACAAAATACCATATATACACAAGGATAACACAAAATAAGGAACGCAAAACTTTAGTCTATTAATATTATCTAGGTTATAACATGTAGATAAACTTCTAGAAAGCATAAAAATTTGTATATTAAAAAAAATATTTATGAGCTACATGGGAGACCATATTTATGAAAAGAAATCTACTCTTTTGAGAGAGAAGAAATCAAAAAACCTTTACACTTCCTCTTGGTGTAAGAAATTAGGGAGTGCTCATAAAACTATCCTCATTTTAGCCTAAATATGTATCTTTGGTGGTATATAAATAAGATAAGGACTCTATAAGTATATTATAACTTTGATAAGTGTTGAGTAAGGATAAAATTCTATAAGAGTATTCCATTCAAACCATCTCTCCTTGAGCTCAGTTGAAGAAGTCTTTTACCAAGAACTGGGGTGCCAAAATGAACTTCATGATCTAGTCAATGTTTTAACAACATTGAATGCCTTTTTTTTCAATATTTGAACATTTTAAAACATGACTTGAAAAACCTAACTTATAATTTTTAGTTGAGATTTTTACAAATTATGAGTCACTTGATAAAAGGGAACATTCAAATTACAACATGAGTTTTTACAACTTTCAAGTCATTCAACTTTCCAAAAAGAAAAGTGTGAAATAAAAGTTGTATTTTTTAAACTAAAAATTGACAAAATTATAATTTAGAAATACATAGAGATATTTTTCAACTAAAATATATGAGTTGTCAAAATGATAGTTGTAATTTATAACTTGTAATTTTATAATGTAGTTTACACAATTTGTAATTTATAGAATGTTTTCTTCTCAAATAATTTAAAAAATTAATCAACAAATAATGGCATCTAAGTATTCCTTTTCCTTTTACACTTGTATATTATTTATGTAAGCATAAAAAATATTGAATATTTCTTGTATGTGTTATTCATAAGGACCAACTATGTAAAAATTACTGATGTCACACTCTATCATTACTTCAGATAATTATCTAGAAGAAGCTTTGTAGACTTGGATATCTTCTCCCATTTGATTAAGTGTATTTTGATACTTAATAAAATAGTGGATGAAATTCAAATTTAAAGTTATGTCATGTGTTGACTCCTTTTTAATTACCTCTTTGAATTTATCTAAGACTAATTGAATAGGAATAGGTTTATCTTGGTAATCTATTTCATCACATGACAATTTGCTAATTGAATCTTTAATATCACACATTACATATGCGTCCTTGTCATTTGCTCTCTTTTCCTTATAAATATTTTCACTAAGTATTTTTATTCTAAATTTGGCTTCCCTCTCCAACTCATCATGCTCTAAATGATTTTTTATTATGTTTTTAGACATAAGGGTATCACTCTCTATTGATCAATAGCCTGTAACCTGGGGAAGTAGAGTTATAGCCTTTCAAACTCTTCATCATATATATGATTTATGCCTTTAGAGATTTTATGTCATCCTTTAATGTTTTATAGTAATAGATGGCCAATAATATCACCCTATTTCCATTGGTGATTGGTTATGCATCCTAGTCCTTTGTAGCCTACCCATTGTAAAAATATTTGTCATTACCTCAAATGTTTCTTTATTAGGGAACTAAGAGAGATTGCATTGTCTAGGTAGATTCAAATTTATTTTTTGGGTCTATGACCTTCCTTAAGGCAACTATCAACTGCTCAACCTTGTTCTTCAGTTCATATTTAGTGACCTTATCACTATCCTCTTTATTAAAGAGATAACTTATACTTGTTTAGACATCATGTTTTATTCTTTATCTTGTTAGAAAACCAAGGTGTGGTTTAAATATCTGATAATCCCCCACCACTAAATCTTCTTTCTATTTTTTAGGTGGGAGAACTATTATCTCCACATACTTTTCCCTTTTTACATCATAAGAGATCTTGAGCATGTTATTTGGAACTATCTTTAGTTATTTATATTATTCTAATAGACCAAAATTCAAAGTAATAATAGATACCATTTGTTTCCTCTTCTTGGACACTGATTGTGTTAGCCGACTAAGAGTGGGTACTAGTGAATCTTGTGCTACTCCAATGGTCACTATGGCCTGTGAATCTATAACTAAAGCTACCACACTAGTTACTACTTTAATAAGTTCCGTGTATACCATTACTATTATTTCTAAGTCTTTTATTGATGATTTGTATATTTTTACCCCACTAGTGGGTTGACTAGCCATAGTTATG
Organism: Torreya grandis; assembly: GCA_037957365.1. NCBI lineage: Eukaryota > Viridiplantae > Streptophyta > Pinopsida > Cupressales > Taxaceae > Torreya > Torreya grandis. Next base: position 1,646,019 of record JARHVA010002002.1, read on the forward strand.
TCAGTGGGCTTCTCTATTTTTGACCTAGTGGATGTGATGGACAGTAGGGATATAATTAAAAAGACTAGGTGGTATTGGTGATAAATGGGGAGGTAGTGTATATGGGGATTGAGGTAGAATTTATTATGGAAGAGGGAGGTGAAGGTGGAGTTTAGATAACCAACTGTGTTGATTGGCTCACTACCAAGGGAACTAGTAGCATCCTAGGTTACACCCTAGTTGAGAATAAGATTAATCAAGTCCTCTTGCTCAAATATAGTCCAACATGGGAATGACCCTAGGTTATGGGTCACCTGATCTTGGTTTATACCTCCAAATAAGGATAAATTCCTTATGGATCTATCACCTATACTAAACCTAAACTATCTTCTTACTGGGAAAAGGGGAGAGAGATGAACAATAATCTATGAAAGCATATAAAATGGGGTGATATGCCAAATATCTTGATCCTTAAAATTAAACAAGATACACTATAATATACATTCAATATTTCATAATATAACTTCACTCACTCTTTGATCAACCCTCACATAAGTATTTCATATAAAGACATGGACTAGTTATTAGCTTGACATGGGGAGGGTAATTCCCACTTCCAAACTAACCAACGGACTATATATGCACTTATAATGACTTGTGAGAAAAAAAATAATTCATGAAGGTGATAAAAATTAGATAAAGGCAATGAAAACATATGTTCACTTAACCACATCAAGGAACTCATGAAACACACTTTGATTTAGCTTTCAAATAGAGGAATTCGGTCTTTTATTGCATCAAATAGGTGTTACAATACAAATCTTGGTAGAGATTAGTCATGCCAAACAGAGGGATAATTTTAAAGGATTTGAATCCTATATTTATAGAATAATTGGATGAGAGAGATGGGGATAATGCATATAAGGATATAAAAGGGAGCAAAATGACCAAAATTTCCAATCATCTAGTGTTGATTCAGTAAAAATATATCACAATTATTAAGATTAATTTTGAAAGGTGGCCAAAATAAACATATCAATATTTTTCAATCTTTTTTTGGCCTAAATTGATATTACTTATGGTTATAATGGTGGTACCAAGTCATTTCAAATCTAAATTTTGGTGTTGAAATAGTTACAATAGCTAGATCAATCTATTGTAGTCTTATTCAACCATGGATTACTCCCTGCTAGATCATCTTTGGCATGTAAGAGTGGAGAAAAGGTTCATAATCATGCTACTATATTTTATGATGAACCCATCAAAATTGACATGTATATCTCCATGTAATCCCCTTTAAATATTTTCTTTGGTTTTAACTCGATCGTATTTTATCTCCATTTAAAGTCTCAAGTCTTTGACTTTTAATATAAACCATTAATCTTGATTTGGGTTTCTATAATTATGCCATTTATCAGCTACATGTCACTTCAAAATATCCTATTATTATCTCCATCTAATTTTATGATTTCACCACATGGTGGTTTTGCATTTTATCTAAGCTCTTTGACATATATACTATTGATCTTATCTGCATCACTCAATGTATGTCATTTATATTTATCAGTAAGATCAAATACACACCATAGATCACCCTATTCTCCATGATCATGAAACTTGGTATCATTTCATTTAATAATAATACCCTCTAACTATTTTACCCTCACTCACACCATTATATCTTCCTTTGTATGATTGAATGCACTTCATTGATCTATATGGACCCACTGACCTTGTCGATCACCTATGTGCCATTAGATATTGACTCAAGCCCCAAATATCTTAACACTTACTAGATCCATGTTCATCCTCAAGAACATTTGAATCTAAATAGATACTTTCCATGGATTTAACTTGATGTCCCCATGCATGTCTCATTATACTAGTTCAACTTTGAAGACTTGTATCTTGAGATAAAAGAATCATCAAGTCATCAAATTTATAAGGGATGATCTTGGGACAAAGTAAATCATGCTGATGTAATTCCTTAACTTAGGTAGAATACTTAAGTTCAATTATTAAATTCATGACCATGTTGCTTTGCTTTATCCTATATGATGTACCATGATGGTATCATCCCTTGATATTGCCAAATTTACACTTTAAACCTACTTAAAGTGTTTCAAAAGCTTCACAAGTGACTTGATTTTATACTATAGCCTATTTTATCCTTGTACCATTGGATTACTCTTCAATTATGAACCTTCTTAGCTTCTTACCCCAAATCTATCAATTTTTTTATGTAATCCAAATTTAGCCAACAAGAATCACTTACATTGGTGGGCTAGATGGAGTAATTACTTGCACTAGTGGGATAGTATAAATAAGAAGGGTAATTGAAATTGCTTACACTATTGAGATAGTATAAATAAGAAGAGGGGTTACTATAGTTATGTCCCCTATATAAATTGGTAATGCTTGATTTAGTCGTTGGGATGCTGGCACTTGGGTGCTAGAAGTGGACCTTTTGGCCTTTTGATTTTGCATACCTTTATGTGAGACAACTGGCCCCACTACTTGATCTACTTGAGTACCACTTCTAGAATCATCTACTAATAATTTTATGCCCTTATCCTTTGCCATTTTGAATTTTTCTATGATTTTAAGGCTTTCCTTTGTTATCTTTACTCCCTTGCTTATTACCTAGTTCAATGTTTTGTTAATAACTAGGGTGGTCCTATCTAATAAGGAGAAAAATTTAGGTGTAGACCACATAACTTTAGGAAGGGGGTGGAGGTAGATATTATTATCATAATAATACCTATCCATTTTATGTTCCTCTTCTTTCAAAGATTTTGAAATAGGTTCTATATCATAGTTATTAATTTGTTTAAGGGTCATCCCATAATAATCCCTCAATATAACCTCTTCCTCATCCTGAATATCCTTCTAATAATATTCATAAAAGGGAATGTGATAATATGAGAAACCTAATTGGATGGAAACATATCCTATAACATCATAACTAGGCCTAGAATTGAGAGTTCTCGAATTAATTTGAGTGATCTTTGCTTTTTGACATTTAGCCTTAGATAAGGAAGGGCATGTGTATCTCCCTATATTAATAGGGAAGTGTATGCCTATTTTATTCCTACTTGATAAGAACTTGTGGGTTTCCTCTACTTATCTTACAAGATCCATTAAGTCATACTTGTCACTGACATATCTAAGAAGGGTATAAAGACAACCAATAAAAACACTAACTTTGATGTAGGAAAATATGGGGAACTAGATGAAGTATGATCCCAATTTGCTATTTCTATTATTGTAACATCAAACAAACTTGTTATTCCTAGATCTTGTTCAAGCATGGTTATGATGTAGTAGATGACAACATTATTAACTATTCTGACATGTTTACTCCCCTCAAAAATGAGATTGAGATAGTAGTTATAAAATTTATTGATCTGATATGGCATTGTGTTTAATCCCAAGAATTCCCTCCCTTTTTCTAAAGCATAGATGAGGTAGGAAGCCATGTAAAATTTGCCTATATTTTGAACATACATTAACTATTTATGAACATAATCACTAATCAATTAGGACCAATGAATATATTGTTTATTCTATTGGATTACCCATATATTAGTACATCTAATATTGATAATTCTTTGCATTTGGGCTTCTTCTGACTCTATGAAAGAGAAAAATAAGGTCCCCTACCTCATCCCTAAATTCTATCCTATCCAAGTTCTTAAGAATTCTTGTTGATAAATATTTAGGGGTATTAAACGATTATTTTTTAAAAATTTGAGCTTAGGATGAGTTTTTTTACTAATATAATTTCTTGTAGGAGTTAGGAGTAATATCTATGTAGCTCTCAAACTTTGAAATCAGAAACATAGTATCAATGAAATTCAAATCAAGGCTTAGAATTTTCTCCCCCTTATCATTCAATACTTCCCTCTTCCATACATGATAATGTTTATCCATAGTGATCACAAGCTTAGGTATTATTACTAATAATGGGAAGGCTAGAGCCTAAGGTAAACCACTATTATAGATGTTTTAAATCTAATTATTCTTGAATTTTGCATTGACTCTAGTCTAGAAGTTTGTTAGGTCTATATGACCTAGGTCTATGTTAGTTATCTCATTAATATTTGAATCTAATATGAAAGGGACACTAGGTACCTTTGACTTGAAATTCATCTCTTTTCTAGACACATGCACTAGGAATATGTAATGGAAACCAACTATATATATAATCAGGATTTGTGTTTGTAATTGCAAGTAATATTTCTCATTTTAACTTGGAAAGGTTTTGTTATGATTTTACAAGGGTATTTATCCACTAGGAATATAGTGTGAAATAATATTTGTAAATCCTGACCAAATGGTTTGATGGGGTTTTAATTTTAAACTATACTTGCAAAGTTTGACCAAAGTTTTGGCAGGGTTATGGTTTTCAATTACAAGTCAGATATATAACATGAACTTAAGGTGATAAAATAAATGAGATATATACCTATATCTAAGCAAGAGTTTTATGTGATTCTTCAATTGGAATTTCTATGTGGTTTTAGTTTGAGAAGGTAGGATGAATGTCAACTTAGATCCAAAAAAAATTTAGTAAACATCCTAAAGCAAGGTAATAAGCACCTAAGAAAACATAATAGTAATATTTTAACTTAGAAATATAAAAATTGGAAAATTATGAACAAATAATGATGCTTTTAATAATCTATGATAAATACCCTAAGTATGATCTAATAAATGATTAAAATTGAAGGAAAAAACTATGGAGGTGTATACTAAAGGAAAATGTACGTGACCTAGGAGAATACCATGGATATACACACAGGGTTTGGAAATGGATAGATATGGTGCTTAGGTTACTCAATGATAGAGTTATAATTCAAGTTGTGGTATCACTTGGATTTTATCTCTATTTTGTATTATCTTGGACAAGTTTTGGTTAATATTAAATAAATGACATAAAAACCTAATTATATATTAACAAACCCCTAATTAATGCCAAACATGTGAATAATGATAGTAGATGGATAAATAGGTGGGAAAGAAGGTCAATAGAGTCACCTTAAAATATTACAAGTTTTTAAATTTTTAATATGTTCTCCATTATTGACATTCCACTTGCTTTGGTAGTCGAAGATTCTTTAAGAAGTAGGAAGTGGAGTTTAGATTACACTTTGAAACTTTGCAAACTTGAAAAGTGTAGTGAGAATTCTAGTCTCCACTTGGTCTTAATGAAAATTATTAAATAGAGTCCTAATTACACTTTTTAACTTTTAAAAATTTCAAATTATAATGTGAGTTTAAATTTCCACTTAGGGCTCAGTCTATGGGAAATCATAAGTTTATGTGTATTTTAAAACTTTGCAAAGTTGTAAGGTGCATAGAAATCTACAATTTCAATTTGAGTCTTCGAAAAGGGTATTTAGGCCATTTTGAATATTTTATCAAAAAATTTATAGGTCTCCTCTAAGTCTTAGATTGTTTTGAGGTTTTTGGCAAAAAAATATCAACATTTTTGGAAACATTTATAAGGTGATTGCATGCTAATCAACTCTTTCGCAGTAGCCTTCTAGTTCATTGGGCATGGAGTCATTTGAAGTTTATCACATCCTACTTAGAGAATAAAATGAACTAGGAATTTCCCTAAATAAGAAACAAAATAGGGAAAACTAAAACTAAAACAAACTAAGGAAAAAAACTCCTAATGAGTTACAGAGTGTGGAGAAAAATTATTTGTAGGAAATCAACTAATCCTAATAATTACAAAGTTTTGGAAATAATTATAACCTCAAAATCATGATTTGAGATATATTCCACTAATTGAGATAGTTAGCTTTGATCCATCAACCCTGGGTAGTTAGAATGCATTGGCTCCTTTCTAACTGGTTATGATGTATGGACCATTCCATATTGTATCAATTTTTTTATGATTTCATGGCTTCACCCTTTTAGCATCCCATTTTAGAACCATGTATCCTTTTTTGAATATTCTATTAGATAATTTCTTGTCAAAATTTCTCTTTACTTGAGGTTGAATTGCTTTAACATTAACTAGTTCCTAACCTCTTATAGATCCATGAGTTCTATCAACCACATGATCATTGCATCATTTTTAGTTAATTACAACTGATGAGAAAGTTATAGATATTTAAATCTATTGAAATAAAAAGTCTATCTTACATTCCATAGACCAACATAAATTGAAAATTTCCAATGGCTTCTTTAGGATTTATCCTATCAACCCAAAGTGTTGATTTTAGCTTAGTGTGTTAGGTCTTCTGGTTTTCTTCCATGCTCCTTTTTATAATCCTAATGAGATTTCTTTTTGGATTCCTCCAATCCATCATATTTTTGGTAATAATTGGATGAGATATTCAAATATACATTATGTTTAACTACCCATTCACTTACTTGAGTGCCCATAAAATATTTAGCATTATATGATATAATAGTGCAAGTAACAGCAAATCTAGTGATAATATTGTCCATATATTCCAAGATAGATGCTTTTATGTCATCTTTCAATACAACCACTTTAGTCCATCTAGTGAAATAATCAGTCACTATAAGAACCCATTTGTGGTCAGCACTTGATCAAAGATTTATCATGCCAATAAAATGTAACCCCCACTGAGCAAATGGTTTATCATATTGGATTGGTTGGAGAAGAAGAGATATTAATCTTTTCTTGCCTAAAATTAGGCACATTTCTCATATTTTCTCACTCATCTATGTAAATATTTGAATAATTTAGGCCAATAGTAGACTAATCTCATTATTTTGATAGTAGTGGTCCTTGCAAAAAAATGGCCACCTGATGAGTCATCATGAGACTCTTAGAGTACTTTAGAGATTTGATCATGTTTAATGGACCTCAACATAAATCCATTGATATATTTCCTAAATAAAATCCCATCAACAAGAGCATGAGTAATATATTAGAGCCTAAAAACCTTTTTTGCAGTACTAGAGATCATGTAGGTATTCACTGATTTGGAGTAACGTAGTCATGTCATTAATCTAACTATTGAGAAGATGAGGATTCATTAGCTAAAATTCTTATTGAATGTATATTATATCAACATAATTAATGTTATAATTAATCTACTCAAATTATCCTTTTCCTCTTACAATCTTAGTTATTTTAATGGTCACATCATATTCCATGACTTTCATGATTTAACCCACACTTTTATCATTTATTTCTCATCTCAGAAGAAAATAATTTATGCTCAAGTGACTAACCATCAATTGAATATTTTTTTTGAAAGCATGTGTCTAATTTTTTTGAAATCCTTTATTACAAAATATTCTTATTTCTAAACAAAACAATACCTTTATTCATAATCCTTTAAGTATTGACTATAAAAGGCTATGGGATGTTCTAATTTATCCTTATTCGATTGGGTTAGAATAGCTGATACACTACCCACTCCTCCAAAAGCATAGAGGATGAAGTCATTCTCATTGTTTGGATTTACAAGAGTTAGGGATTGATAAATAGCCTACTTAATGGTTTCAAAACTATCCTTTGCTTCCCTTGTCCAGCTAAAATTGGCCCCATTTTTAAGCATAGTGATAAGGGGTTTAGCCATGGAGGTAAAATTTGGAATGAACCTCATCATGAAGTTGATTTTACCTAAGAAAAAATTTAACCCCTTTTTATGGCTTGGAAGTGCTAGTGAAAAGATAACACTTACTTTGTTTGGGTCTATTACTAGGCCCTATTTTGAGACTGTGTGTCCCAACATTTTCCATTCATGAATTGTAAATATGCATTTCCTTGGATTGATGGAAACTCCAAACTCTCCACACCTTTCAAAAACTTTCCTGAGGTGATCTAAGTGATCATCAACTTATTCTGAATAAACTATGATGTGATCCAGATATACCAAGATAATTTCATTTATCAAACCCTTAAAATCCATATCCATGACTCTTTGAAATATATCACCAACATTGGTCAGGGTAAAAGGCATCTTCTTGTAGGTATATGTTCCCCATTTGGTGGTGAAAGTAGTATTGAACTAGTTAGATTCCTAAACTACGATTTGGTTATATCTAGAATAACCATCTAGAAGGGAGAACCTTTTAGATCTAGATACTATTTGGAGGATTTTATCCATGGGTGGAAGGGGATAATGATGCTTAAAAGATTATTTATTCAAGTCATATAAATCTACACAAAACTTGATTTCACTATTTTTTCCTAAGAAGGACCAAGTTAGCAACCCAAGATGAGTGCTTAATGAGGGAAATTATGTTATCTTCTATCAGCTTGGACAACTCACTCTTAATTAAAGGCTCTATTTTTGTGTTTATTGGACTCTATTTTAGTCTAACAGGCTTAGTATTTGGGTCAAGCTCTATTGTGTGTTGGGTTAAGATGGGGTTAAAACCCCTTATATCTTTGTAATACCAAGAAAAATTATCATCAAGCTCTTGACATAATTCAATAAAATATTAATTTTCAAAGGTGTTACAAACCTTTCTAATTTTCAAAGTGTTGCCTTCTAATATGGATACTGCTTCGTAGTATTCCTCTTTGATTTTGATATTTTTATTCTCACCCTTAAATAGATCATAAGAATTAAAAATACTTTGAAAAGTAACAAGAACTATGGGAAATTTTTTATTATTCAACTAAATTATTTACTCCTCATACTACTCTTAGAGACTTGACTAATTTTTATTGAATAATTCAACCTTGTCTCATAGAAAGTCATCACTATCAACAAATTATCAATTGGTTACATTATCAAGGATTAAGGGTCTCACTATCATCTTTACATGTTGGATGTTGTCCCTCTTAATCTCTTTAAGAAGATTATATTGAGAACCCACTAAGGCCATACAATCAACATCCTTATTCTATGTTTTTAGTATCGACTAAATGTTTAAAGTGATAAAATATTAAAATAGGTCATAGACCCTATGTTTGTAAGATCTTAGCAAGTTATTCATGGTCATACTCCTTGATCTTACATGGTGAACAATTATTTCATTATCAACAAACACTTTTAGTGACTAAATTCCTCTTTCCTTTTCTAGTTGGAGACCTTGAATCAAAGTTTCATATCCTACCAAATTGTTAGTGTAGTTGAACTAAAGTCTAAAGGAATAGAAATAACTTTCCTTTTGTGGAGAGACCAAAATAATACCAACACCTACACCATTCCTAATCTTTGAGCTATCAAAGTATAGTTACCACATTCCCTTGTTATCTTAGGATGGTTTAACAATATTTGGGATGACTGTATCATATTCATGGATGTAATACATACCCAACGCTATTTCCTTGACATAGTTATAAGGGTAAAAATGTAAATTTGATCCCCATTCATCAAAGTGAGTGTTTAAAATTTCTTCCAAGGGTGTTGCACCTTCATGGTCAAGTTCCTCTTCTTGGTCTTAAACTATGAAATTCATATCCATAGGGATAACAGTGTATGGTTCAATGTGGTCTTTGGAAATTGGATTAGCTCTTATGGTCACTTTATTCCCATATCTTATTCTGAGCAACATATGTGACCAATAAGTTGATAGGTACCCTCCCATTTTTGTAGTAAAGTATTGAGAAAGGAAGATGGAAAAATAGGGGGTAGGTCAATAGCTAAGATGTCTTGGGATATGAATAAGCCTGGACATGCATGGATGGTAAGGTTTAAACATTTAATAACCAAAACTATCTAAACAATAGTTCCATCCAATTTAACCAATTCATTTGTGATAGGTGTGTATTCAATACCCAAATCATCCACTATTTTATTGGGCATAATAGAGATTATAACCCTAGAGTATATCATAAAATTTGGAACACAAATTTTTAAAACTATGATAGAAACATAGAAATGAGGGGGATTACCATTTTTTATTTAATTTGTGTCTATTTTAGGTTGACACAAGCTAACCACAACATTTGGTCCATTAACTAAAACATTCTATCTTCATTGGAATTTTTTAGAGCTTCTTGAAGTAATTCCCTCTATGCTAGGATGGATAATGATTCCCACATGGTAACATTCAATTTAATATTTTTCATTTGTTATAAAATATTGAAATGAATGTGACTAACCTTTTTTTTTCCTTCATGGGAGCTACATCTTATTTTATGAAATTTTGGATCAATATTTTTTACTTTGTCTAACCTATTGACACATTGGGTGGCTTCTAAATTGTGTTGATTTTTGAAACCTCTTATACAAATTTAGAATTTGTAGCCTAATAAACTTTGGGGGGTTAATTAAATTATATTTACCTCTTCTTAGAGTGCATATTTTCTACCATTGAACTACCACCATTGGTCAGTATCTCCTCTTTGTTTACACCATATAAATCCTCTTCTTGCTAGTTCAAATGAGTTGTCTCATTTTTAACAAGCACTTATACCTCTTCTTGCTAAGTATTAGTTTCTTGTTGTTTCCATTAGGGGTTTTATATGATTTATACCATCAAGGCTTGATTAATTGCACCATGAGGGGAATCATTTTGATTACATAATTGGGCACAAGGATATCACCAATTGTTTTCTTAGGCTAGGTTACTCTGGATGGGAATGATTTCCTTAAAGGTACTTGGGGTAGGTAGAGCATGGATATTTATGGAATATGATTGAATTATTTGGCTTTGGAGTCATGAATTACCTTGTTATGGTTGCCTATAGGGATCATATGACTAGTTAGATGGTTGATAGAGCCTATAATTTTTGGACTACTACCTTTTCATGGCTACCAACTCATTGCCAAAACTTCTAAGAAATGACTTAGAAGGGATATAAGGTAAAGTTAGTTGACTACTTGTTGTGGGAATTGGGGCTATAATAGGTTGAGTGGGAGGCAATTATGGTAACAATGGCATTAGAGGAAAAGGATCAATTTACCTAGCTTGAATAAGGTAATTTTGGCTCTTATTATAATGTCTTAAGAATTGAGGAGTGTGATGACACCCATTTGCTAGATCATGATAGTTATTTCATTGTTTAAAGATATTAAATAATATAATAAATCATTATTTTGGGATGTTTTGCCCAACATTAGGATCTTATTCCATGTCTTTTAAAAGTGTAAATTAAATTCGCTCCTGAACTCATGAGGATCTCATTTAATGGTGGTTATCTTCTCAACTAGAGAGAGGTGGTTACTCTTATCCTCAAACTACATGCATAAGGAAGACCTTATATCATCCCAAACATGGATGGAGTTGGGAAGTACAATCCTATACCACTATAGGTATTTTGCCTTAAATTATGAGGTAAGAATTCTGATAGCAACATTTTCTTATGTAATGTTATGAATTGAAAAAATGTTATCAACATCATAAATGTGTTTGATGGGTGTGGTGGAAGTTTCACCAGTAAAATATGGAAGGCTTTTCAAAGCCAAGGTGGGTATATCATTCATACTAGGCCAACATAAGTGGGATGCCTCTATTGAATGGTATGAAATTCTACTTTCTTTGTTCCATAGTAGGAGGTATGAAATAACTTTTGGTATTTATGGTAGATGAAATTAGACTTTTATGATTTACTTAATGGTTAAGTAAAATTGATCTTGATTTCTTTTTATATGGAAAAGATAATTCTTTCAAGTTAGTCTTCTTAACTTTAGTAGTTGATTATGTATGTATCTTTAGCATACATAAATGTGAATTTCTTAAATTTATAAGACAAATTTTTTTATATTTGATCTTGGCATGTGTATGATGTATGCATAACGATTTTTGAGAATAGCACCAATTTCTTAGTTGTGATCTTTGGGTCCTACTAGGCATGCCAAAACCTGTTATCAATTAGATTTTTCATCAGCTATGTTTTTTTGGAAATGTAGTATGTATAAATGTAATGACACAATGGGATCACATAAAAGTTATGGGACCTTGGTGAATTGAGGTGAATATCTAGAGAAGGCCAGCTTCCTTTCACTAAGCTTAGTGCAACTAATACATGACCAGTTCAGCTTCTCAGTGATTTTTTTCCTAACTAGGGTTTTAACTTGTAAGGAAAAGAGTTTAAAAGTAATTTTAAATTTGGAAATGGTGATGCACCAAAGGATTCTAGTGGAAATTATTTATTTTTTTCATTGAACATAGTTACATAATAATATATTAAAATTTGTTGAAGCATAACCTTACACAAGTATGAAATCAAAGGTAATATTGGGTATTTTATCAAACAAGGAAAAAAAATTCTCATTTTATTCTCAAAAATATTTTAAAATGGAAAAATAAATACCGTAAATAATTATATATAACTAAAATAAAACTTATATAATTCAAAAATTTAAGAAAATTCCATACATACATAAGGATAACACAAGAGAAGGAAGGCAAAACTTTAGTCTATTAATATTCTCAAGGTTAAAACATGTAGATAAAATTAAAAAAAGTATAAAAAATTATCTAACATAAAAAAAAAATGAGCTACTTTGAAGACCCATACTTATAGAAAAAATTATTCTCTTGAGAGAGAAGAAATCAAAAAACCTTTACACTTCCTCCTAGTGCAAGAAACTATTGAGTGCTCATACAAATGTCCTATTTGAAACTTGAAGAGGCATATTTGGTGGCATAAAAAGAAAAAAATGACTTTTCAAGTATTTGGGTGCTTCACCAAGTGTTGAATAAGGAAAAAATGATGTAATATACTTCCATTCAAACCATCTCTCTTTGAGCTCAGTTGAATAAGTCCTTCACCAAGAAATGGGGTGCTAGAATGAACTTCATGATTTTGTCAATCTTGTAACAACATTGAATATATTTTTTATAATATTTGAACATTTTAAAGCATGAATTTAAAAACCTAACTTGTACTTTACAATTAAGACTTCTACAACTATAAGTCACTTGACAAAAGGGAATGTGCAAATTACATGAGTATTTCCAACTTTCAATTCATTCAACTTGCCAAAAAGAAAAGTAAAACATACAAGTTGCACTTTTTCAACTAAAACTTGATTAAATTATAATTTAAAATTAAAATGATTTATTTTTAAACTAAAAGCTAAGAGATGTAAAAATGATAGTTTTAATTTATAACTTGTAATTTTACATTGTAGTTTACATGATTTTTAATTTATAAAATATTTGTTTCTCAAATAATTTAAAAAAATAATCAATAATAGTGACATCTAAGGATTTATTGTCCTTTTCCACTTATATTTTCTTACTATACGCATCAAAGATACCAAATATTTCTTATATGTGCTCTTCATAATGACCAATTGTGTATAGATTATTGATGTCTACTTCAGATAATTCTCTAGAAAAAGCTCTATAGACTTGGATATCTTTTCCCATCTGATAAAGTGTATTGTGATACTTGATAAACTAATGGATGGAATTTAAATTGAAAGTTGTGTCATGTGATGAATCCTTCTTAATGACCTCTTTGAATTTATCATAGACTACCTAAATAGGAAGAGGTTCATATTAGTAATCTAATGCATCACATGATAATCTAAAAATTGAATCTTTAATATCATACATTACATTTTTGGCCTTGTCACTTGTGCTCTTGGCCTTATAAATATTTTCACTACGTATTTTGATACTAAATTTTTCCACCCTCTCTAGTTCATCACGCTCCAAATTATTTTTTATTATCTTTTTAGACATAAGGGTATCACTCTCTATATAATTAATGGTCTAGAACTAGGGGAAGTAGAGGTTTATCCATTCAACCTATTATTCATAGTTATTAGTTTCTACCTTTAGAGATTATAGTCCATACTTTAATGCCTTATAATAATCCATGGTGAATCCTATCACCCTATTTCCTTTGGTGACTAGTTATTCAACCAAGTTCTTTACATCCCTACCTATTATACCAATCTCTATCATTACCTCATTTTTTTCTTTATTAGGGAACTGTGAGAGAGATTGAGGTGGTAGGGAGGATTCAAGTGGATTTGTTGGATCTATGACCTTCCTTAAGGTAACCATCATCTTTTCAACCTTATTCTTTAGTTCATCTTTAGTGACCTTGTCACTATCCATTTTATCAAAGAGAGAACTTATACTTATCTAGACACTATGTTTTAGTCCTTCTCTTTTTGGACATCCAAGGTATACTTTGGATATCTGATAATCCCCCATCACTAATTCTTCTTTCTATTTTTTAGGTGGGGGAGCTGTTATCTACACATAATTTTCCCCTATTTCATCATAATGTATCTTGGAGATGGTCTTGGGACCTCTCTTTGGTCATTTAGATGCTTTTAATAGACCAAAATCTAGGGTACTAGGAGATACCATTTATTTCCTCTTCTTGGACACTGATTATGTCAACAAAATAGGAGTGGCTACTAGTGAATCATGTGTTATTCCAAGGATCACTATTACCTATGAATATGAAACCAAAGCTACCACACTAGTAGTTATTATAAAAAGTATTGTGTCTACCATTAATATTATTACTAAGTCTTTGGTTGATGATTTGGCTATCTCTACCCCACTAGTGGATTGACTATCCACCATTGTATCAGTGGGATTCTCTATTTCCACCTCCTTTATGTGAGCTTGGGTTAAGGTGAGAGTGGAATAAGACAAAGATACTTAGATGGGTGGACTAGAATTGCTTATAAGTGGAATGGAATATTGAAGTGACATAGGTATATAGCTAGGCATATGTGGAGGTAACAAGTGAACTTATGGAAGAATGGTGTCTAAGGTAGCAAAAGAATCTAGCAATGTAGTGGGGATGGATAGAGTAGAAGTAGTGGGTAGTGTGATGGAAGATGAATATGGGGATGTTTCTAATCTAGTGGTTGTGATGAATAGTGAGCCTATAGTCAGAATGATTGAGTTAACATCCGTGTATTATTAGTTAGTATTGGTGATCAATGGGGTGATAGTGGATAGAGGGAATGAGGTGGAGGTGGTTATGGAAGAGGGAGGTGAAGGTGGAGTTGGGATAAGCAACTACATTGATTGGCTCACTACAATGGGAATCACTTGCAATGGTGGGTTATATGAAGGAGTAATTACTTACACTAGTGGGCTAGTAAAAATAGGAGGGGTAATTATAGTTTCTTACATTAGTGGGATAGTAAAAATAAGAAGAGGGGTTATTGGAGTTGTGTCCCCTGTAGAAACCAACAATGCTTGAACCATAAGTTGGGTTGCTATCACTTGGGTGGTAGAAGTGGCCCTCTTGGCCTTCTAATTTTGCTTATCTTTGTGTGAGATAATTGGCCCCACTACTTGATCTATTTGAGTACCACTGATAAATCCCTCTAATTCTATTGTCTCTACACCCTTATCCTTTGCCTTTTTGAATTTGTCTTTGATATTAGGCTTTCCTTTATTATATTTAGTCCCTTGCTTCTTAACCAGTTCAAACTTATGATAATAATTGGAATGGTCCTATCTAATAAGGATAAGAATTTAGGTGTAAACCACTTGACTTGAAGAAGAGGTTAGAGGTAGATATGATTATCATAATACACCCTATCCACTAGTTGTTCCTCATCTTTTAAATATTATAGAATAGGTTCTATATCATAGTTATAATTTGTTTGAGGGTTATCCTATAATAATTTCTCAATCTAACCTCTTCCTCACCCTACATATCCTCTCAATAATCTTCATAAAAGGAAATGTGAGAATATGAGGAACCCAATAGGCTAGCAATGTAACTTGTAACATCATAACAAGGTATGGCATCAAGAGTTCTAAAATTAATTTGAGTCATTGCTACTTCTACACATTTGGTCTTAGATAAGGAAGGGAATGTGTATCTCCCTATAATAATAGGGAATTGTATGCCTATTTTATGCATGCTTGATAAGAAATGTTGGGTTTCCACTAGTTGTCTTATAAGTTACATTAAGTCACACTTGTCACTAACATATCTAAGAAGGGTATAAGGACACTTGCTAAAACCACCAACTCTAATGTAGGAGAATATGGGGAACTAGATGAAGTATGATCACAAATTTTATATTTATATTATTATAGCATCAACAAACCTTGTTCTACCTAGATCTTTTTCAAACATGGTTATTATGTAGTATATGGAAACATCATTAAATATTATGAATTATTGTTTAATCCCCTTAAAAGTGAGATAAAGATAGTGGTTATAAAGATTATTGATATGATATGGTACTATGTTTAATCTTGGAAATACCCTCCCTTTTTCTAAAGCATAGATGAGGTAGGAGGTCATGTACAATTTGCCTATAGTTTGAACCTCCATTAATTGTCTATGAATGGATTCATTAATCTATTGGGCCTAATGAGTGTATTGTTTATTTTTTTGGATTACTTACATATACTAGTACATCCAATCCTGATAATTCTTTGCATTTAGGCTTCATGTGTCTCTATGCAAGAGAAAAATAAGGTCACCGACTTCATCCTTAAATTATATCCTAGCTAGGTTCTTTTGAATTATTGTGTCTAAAGCTTTAGGGGTCTTAAACCACTATTTATTTAAAATTTTGGAACTATCTATGTCTCTCTTAAACTTTAGGATTAGAAACATAATATCAATGAAAGCTAGATCTAGGTTCAAAATTTTATTCCCCTTATCATTCACTACTTCCTTCTCCCTACATCATAATGTTTATCCATAGTGATCCTAAGCTTATGGATTTGCACTAAGAATGGGAAGGTTATAGCCTAAGCTAAAACACTATCGTAGATGCTCTGAATCTATTCATTCCTAAATTATGCATTGACTCTAGTCCAAAATTTTGTTAGGTATATGTGACCTAGGTCTATGTCAATTATCTCATTGATGTTTGGTTCCAAGCTAGAAGGGACACTAGGTCCCTTTGACTTGAATTTCATCTCCTTTCTAGACATATGCACTGGGAAGATGTGTAAGGGAAATTAACTATAGAGCTAGTCAGGATTTGTGTTTACAATTGTAGGCAAGATTTCTACTTTTAACTTGGCGGGGGTTTATTATGATTTCACAAGGGTATTTATCCATCAGGAATATTTTGAAAAATTATAGATATAAAGTTAGACCAAATTTATGGTGTAACTATACCTACAAAGTCTAACCAGAGGTTTGGTGGGGTTATGGTTTATAATTACAAGCTGTATATATGATGGGAACTCAAGGTGATAAAACCAAGGAGATATTTTCCTAAATTTGAGTAGGAGTTTATGTGTTTCTTTAGTTAGAATTTTTGTGGGTTTTTTAGTTTGAGAAGGTAGGAGGAATTTCCACCCAGATCTAGACAAATTTCAAGAAAAACCCTAAGATAATGTAATAAAAACCTAAGCAAATCTAACAATAAGATTTTAACATAGGAATGTAAAAATTGGAAAATTATGAAAACTAACAACACTTTTGACAATATTTGAGAAAAATCCTAATTAAAATTTGGGAAATGATTAAAGTTTTAGGAAAAATTATGAAGGTAAATACTAAAGGAAAATATAGGTGACCTAGGAGAATACCATGGATGTACATGCAATGTTTGGCAATTGATAGATCTAGTGTTTGCATTACCTAACTATGGAGGTTTAGTTTGGGTCATGGCATTTCTTGGCTTTGATATTTGGTTCACAATATCAATTAGAGGAGTTTTGGTTATCAATGTTAAAAAAATGATGTAAAAAACCTAATTATATATTAACAAATCCCTAATTAATGCCAAATACACAAAAAATAGTGATAGATGGATAAATATGAGGGAAATAAAGTCAATGGAGTAACCTTGAAAGTTTAAAAATTTGAAAATTTGTAATATGTTCTCCATTCTCCAATTTCTATTTGCTTTGGTAGTCAGAGATGCTTTAGGAAGTAGGGAACTAAGTTCATATTACACTTTGTAGCTTTACAAGGTTGTAAACAATTCTGATCTCCACTTCTTCTTAATGACAAATTGAAAGTAGAGTCTAGATTATACTTTGAAACTTTGCAAAGATATATATTTTAATGTGAGTTCTAATTTATACTTAGGAGACAATAGGTGGGAAATTAGAGGTTTAGTTGTATTTTTCAACTTTTCAAAGTTTCAAGGTGCAAAAAAATATTCAAGTTTTGCTTGGGTCTTGGAAAAGGGTATTTAGGCCATTTTAAAGCTTTTCACAAGAAAATTATAGGTCTCCTATAAAGCACAAGGTGTTTTGAGGTTTTTGGCATAAAAATATATCAACATTCCCCATTGATGTCTTTCTCTCATTAAATGTGTAAATTGATGAGGACCTAGTGGTATTTCTTGCTACAATCCAAATTGATGTTGTACCCTATCCATCCTTTAGTGTGTAATAATATACACTTATCAACCTATAATATATCAATCCTTAGTCATGTATATCATATAATTCCTATCCTCTAGACAATAAAATTAAATATCTAGATATGGCTCCAAGTCAAGTCAGCATCAGTCATATCATTTATCACTCATATATAATACCCAAGCTCTCCATTGTGTAGAAAATGCTTTAGTACTACTTGATATCAATTGTATGCCATGGGCACATTTGGACCCCTCTACTACATCTAATATTACTCCATTCAATGGATATATGATCCCATGCCCAAACTTGTAGTGTGAATGGGATAATATTACATCAACCTCGGTGAAGCACATAGTGAAGATCATGGTATAGTTACACTAAAATAGCTAGTCCCCATGCAAAAATAACTATGTCTAAAATCATATCTATGACTACACATTTCAGACCCATGTGGAATAATTAAATGCTCTTATCAGTTAGTAGAATGGCATTTATAAAAATCATGAGCCCTAGCACTACTATATCAAAAATAATGGATATAATACTATCCTCCTCCATAGCCTCATCTTGTGGTATGTTCATCACTATCTCAATCTCATAAATATTCACATACCAACCCCACACCATATTTGTGTCTAAATTTACAATCACCTACTCAAATACCTCCTATCTATCCCTAATTACAATCTAATAAAAATGATTCCCTTTGAGCAAAACTTCTAGTGTACTCTATGCATCCTCCAAAGTGACTATGACCTCTCTTATTGTTATCTAGGACATAGACATATATAACCTCCATCATAATGCTAAGGAACTAAGTAAAACCCAATCTACACATATGGCTACCATCCTCACTATGCATAGTAGACTAATACTATCAAATAACCATGAAATATTGCCTATCCACATGGTGGACTTGCATAGAATAGTGACCATCACTCACGAACTATAATCACATCTACTCTCTCTCACAATCCAGTCACAATCAGTCTAATTAGTCATTAATTTCTAATTATAATCACATTTATACATTCTAATCACATATATCATTCTAGAATAATCATGTCATCTAGTCATATTTAGTTTTGATGGTCCCTTTTATCTATCTCTCTATTCAATTTTTATTTATTTAATCATTTAGGACATTTTTTCCATTTTGAGATGGATTTATTGTTGACCAAATTTGACTTTTAGGTCAAATTTGGAACCTTATAGGTAAAAAACTAGGGTTTTTTTATGTTTAGGGTTTTAAATGTTCGTAATAGGATACATTATAGTTAATTTGATGTTATCTAATGCATTTTTAGCCTTAGTCATGGTCTTATGGGCTTATCTATCATTTTGAGTCTTTTAGTGGGCTTTTAAGGCTCATAAATGCAAGTTGAATGGTTCCCAAGGTACCTATGTGTCATTTTTTCCTTTAAAATGTTAAAGAGATTAGATTACTTGTTAATTATGTTAGTTATATCAGAATATTATAGGTTGTATAACTAAAATTCAAAAAACCAACTAAAAAAGGGAGTATTTAGGACTTGTACAACCCATGGGGAAGTGTGCCATGTGGGAGAAGATCATGGAAGGCCTCTTAATCTTCCTCAAACTCATCCCAATGTTTTATTTTCTCTAGAAGTGCAATTTTTAAGACAAAACCATTTTGCCTCTTCTTTACATTTTTAGACATACAAAAGTAACCATCATGTTTTTGCTTGGTGCAAATAACTTAGGAGGTTTCAGAGTAAATGCTTCTAGGAAGTGATATTGCACTCAAATACCTTCATTTCCATATCAATATTATAAATATTGATAAAATTTGTTTCATGAACCATCCTCATGAAGTTGACTGTACATTTTTGCTAGCTATTTTATGAACCTTATAGGTTTTGCTACATTTTGGTCAAATCCATATGAAATATTTATTGATGTTGACTCTAGAGGATGTTGGATACCTTATAAACTTATATCCATACTTATTTTCATGTTCCATGGTCTTTTTATGGATAGGTTGTCTCATGTTGCAAGAAAA
Source organism: Torreya grandis (assembly GCA_037957365.1). Taxonomy (NCBI): domain Eukaryota; kingdom Viridiplantae; phylum Streptophyta; class Pinopsida; order Cupressales; family Taxaceae; genus Torreya; species Torreya grandis. The sequence goes on from JARHVA010002002.1 coordinate 1,666,198, forward strand.
TACCACCATGTGTTGTCTTAGTCAAAGTTATTCTTGTTTCAAAAATGTTGGTCTATTGTAGAGGCCTTATGTAGTTGGAATATGGTTTTTCATGATTTTTTCATCTTTTAGCCTTAAATTTCCTCACATTCAACTCTTTTCCCAATTTCACATACATTCACATATATTAGCTAGTTTATCTTATTCATGGAGTTGTAATTAGGGTATGTTATTTATCCATGTAATCAATATATGAGTATAGTCAAATTTTATGATTGGTAAAAGTAAAATTTTGGTGACAAGCTCATTCATCATGCTAAACCAATCATTTTAGATACCACTACCTGCTTTGTTCAAATGTCTGCAAGTGTTCTAATGCTAAAATGGATGTTTTGGAACTTATATCTATTCCTCATTAATTTACATCACATATTTAAGTAGTTAAATTTGAGTTTGAGTTACTCTTAAGACTCATTCATCTATTTTCTACTCCATTATAGACACCCTGCCTCCATATATCCCATATGCACCCATAGGAGCCTTTTGCTGATGTCATGAGAAAAGAGGGAAGATTGATATGGGTTTTAATCTTCTAATATTACTAAGGTTACATTGTTACATTTGGTGGAAGCATGGGAATGATCATATAAATTTCCATCTCTCATACTACCAAAGATTCTATGCTTGTTGCCTATGTATGCTGATAATCACCCATAAGTGGTACCTCAATGTTGTAAAGGATTTTTGAATGGGAGATTTGAAACATGGTAAATACCTTTTAAATTCATAATAGGTTGTGGAGTAATTAAAAACTATCTTGAAGTGTCAAATTAATAAAAAGGTGTGTAATCATGTTGAAAGAGTAGATGATTGAATTCTGGGAAAGCTTCCCCAAAAATTGAAAATAGAGGTCCAGGGGGTTTTTGTTGACCTATTACAACATGCTTACAATGTGTTCCAAAGAATATATATTGGTAAACATTATTACCTATAGTATGTAAAAGAGATATGCCAAGGATGGGAGTCAATAATTAAGTGGAATTTATAAATTTGGAGCCTTGAATATGCTCTTAAAAACACTAAAATTCTACACTAATATCTACAGGTTTGTAGTTGTGAATGGATTTTCATATTTTAACTTGAAAACAATGCATTCCATTATGGTTAAAATGGTCTGATGGATTGAATTTAATTCAAAGTTTAATTAATACCATTATCATGATATTGATGCATGGTTTTCAAGTTTCATGAGTGCCTACAGGTGTCCCTTCTTAGGAAAAATACACACCTATAGGGTATAAAAGTAGTGAGCTAATATGGGTATTAGGTGTTGTTTTAGGAAACTAACACTAAATTAAAATATATGGGAGTGTGATGTGACTTAAATTAATGCAAATTAGGTATTTAAACATCATAACCAAGTTCAAATGAGCTGATGCACACCTATAAGAATCATAGGTAGGGTATCTCAGTCTACCAGGGAAGGACTCAATTGAGAAGCCCAAGTACATATGAATGGTATAATCATGATGTGAAATGACATATGATTTTAAAATGACCTTGAAAATATAAATTATTTTTTTTAATTTTTTTTATAGACATAAGATATACAAGTGCACCTATAGGTTCCTCTTCCAAATAGGAAACACAATCAACAATCCATCAAGTTGAAAAGCAAGGCATATGTGAGGTGTTTTGAAAATTTGTATTGATAAGTGGATTTTAATTAATTTAATTATAGTTTTAATAGTCTCATTATACCCTCACACATTATGAACAAGGAAGAGAAAGGCTCTAACAATTCACATATAGCCCCTACCCAGGCCCTTGCATACAATCAATTTCTCACAGTCTGCCTTAGAGATTTTATGAAGTTTGAAGGACCTATCCATGTGATCAAGATCCAAAAATATTTAAAAATCATATAAATAACTTTTATAATCCCACCATACATTTATTTTTCTTTAAAAATAGGTTAAGTGCCCTTTATTTTGTCTCAGATAGAGGGCACTTCCCAATGCTGCAAACTTGAAATTTTGGATATTAAAGGTAAGAGGGTAGGTTAAGATTTGTTTAAAATTTTTAAATAGGTATATATAGTTTTTTATCATATATAAAAACATGATAAAATATTCAAAATTGACTAAACCATGCCATAATGGTCTAGACCTTCAAAGATGTAGACATGCCTATTAGACCTAGTTTGGGCCTAAAGCCCAAGTGGGGTGTTAGTATCATTTATAAAGATAATTTAGGTGTGTTAAACCTCTTTTAGTACAAATTAACCCATAGGAAATCCACTTTTGGCTTAAGATAAATTAAATCATGCACATAGTCAATGCTTTGAAAGTTTGCCTTGGGGGTTTAGATGTTTGAAGGTGATAGATGGGTTATTTTGACCTAATTTCTTTTGAATGGAGTCCTCATGAAAAAAATAAAAACCTCATGTATGTGGTTTTAATTAATTTTTTTTCACATATCCTATTTTTTTCTCAAATGTTAGCCACTTTTAGGTCTACATAGAGGCAAAAAATGGAAAAAATATGACCTAAATGGGTATTAGGTGCCTTGGAAACATCATATGATGATTAAGGATGATTTATTAAACTATATTGAGCTGGAAAAATATTAATTTTACCCAATATTGATGATAAAACACTATAAATTTTTGGTATACAACCATATGTAGTCAAACTCTAGGGGTCTCAACTAGGCCTAATTGGTGAAAAAGAAGAAGAGATGAGAAAGAGTAATTTAAAGTTTTTAAGGTAACTTGGTAGTTTTAAAAACATACAAGGAAGAATTAATATCATTCCAAAAATTGGAGAATACTTATAGGAAGGTCTAGATCCTTGAAGGTGTAGATAGGCCTGTTAGGCAAGTTTCAAGCCTAAGGCCAAATGGGAAGTCACTTAATTACTAGCTCTTGATGAGATATAAAGATCATTGAGACATGTTAAGGAGATGAAATTAGACATTTCTAGTATTTTATTATGAAAATATACCTATGGGAACTATAATTATAATTTGGAGATAGCCCAAACATGTAAGAAAGGTAGAAACAAGTTGAATGGGGTGGTTTCAAGTACTCATATAATTTATAAGACTGTGAATGGATATCAAATAAGTTTGGAGGGATTATTAGGGTCTAATAAAATCATATTTTTTGAAGTTTTTGGTAGTTATAATTTCAAATTTTTATGAATCAAGATTAAGAAGGAAAACTCCCTAAAAACCTTGAAAACCCTCAGTCAAGGCCCAATGAAGAAAACAATCTTGGAGAGATATCCATATGGAATAGTTTGACAATGAATGTGAATATAAATTTTGAATTAATAACTCAATATCCATTCCATAATTTTGATTTTTATGAAATTTTATGACCAAGATTCAAAATAAGGTATTTTTGACCATTTTATGTGTTTTGTAGGTTCTAAAAGAGGTCTAAAGATGAAATAAAGTTTGAGAGTAATCATAGGAATTTTAATAACTCCCTATATTAATTTAATTACAATAAAAAACTCCTAATTTTCCAAATTAGAGCTCTTATCTCAGCTAGTCAAAACTAGCATAGTGAACATAAGGGTGAGAAGTGTGAAAACCTCAAACGGATGTCCTTTTAAGATGCACCTAGTTATTCTAAGGTCATGAAGAGTATTTACAAGTGTAATACAATAAATGTCATGGATTTAAATGGAAAAAATATGCTAATTTTGAGGCCAAGTGTGAGGGGTGATAGAAAATAGGAGGTTTTTAGACTATAGGCAGTGATGGCTTCCTTCCAAGAGATTATAGATGAGTAAGACTAAAACCAATGCATGTGGAGGCATATATTAAATCCTTCACTCTCATACCAATAATCATACCTATCCCTAGTCAATTTTGGGATGTTCAAATAGGTACAAATCATGAAGGTAGTTTTCTAAGTTAGGATGAGGAGTTTCATGCCACTTTTCATAAGTTTCATGACTTGTATGGACATTTGGACATCTTGACATTGAATGGTTCATTTAAGATATCTTTATCATGAAAATTTAACCTATTTTTATATCTTATATGTTTACAAGTGACCTTTGGTCTTACCTTATCTCACCCCTTTCAAATGCTATAAATATTGACCTTTTTAGCTCTTTTGAGCAGCTTCTATTGGTTGATTAGTGAAACCCTAGACAATTTTGTACTTGAATGAATCTTTAACAAATTTAAAAATTTAATTTTCCTACTTAAATTTTGTAGAATTGATTTTAGTTGCAATATTATTGGTCTTGTCTAGTATAAGATGATTTTTCTAGCATGTTATCCTTGATTGTTCACCAAATGTGTAGAAGAGTAATTATTCCAAGTTTTTGTTAGTGTTCTCTTATAAGTGTATTTATGGTTTATTAGTGGTTAATTACTATATTATACCAAAGAATTAGTTGTTCATGACTAAATAAGAAAGTGTTTTAAAGAATGCATCAAGGGAACTAGCCCTTGCAGAGATTCATCTTACAAAATTATTTACCCACAGCAAGTGAGATGTTTCCATTATGCCACTTGGATGAGGAGAGATAAGAATCTCCTCAAGGGGTGAAAATCCAAGTGACAATAGTTTTTGGCATGCTCAGTAGGACTCTAAGTCCTAGAACATTATCCAAGATTAGTGTTGGTATTGGCATAGTTGTAGCTACCAGAGTATCTACATTTAGTACTCAGTGACTCCAATAAAGTTTTAAAATCTTTGGATATTAATCAATCCTTAATTCCCATGCCAAAATTTACCACTAGGTCTACTGCTAAAGGTATACCTTTTTATTTTGTGCAATTTCCTCTATATTTTATCAAGAGATTTACATTTGTGAATACTCATCTGTATTCAAGGGAGTTAGTATTTAATAAGTCCAATTTTATACTTATCTCAACCCCTAATACACATAAGATACATTCCAATATGGCTAGGCCCTTTCTTTTTGTAGCTTTCATCAGATCATTTCCTTTGAATCTTGCTCAACATGACTAAATTACTAGCGAAGCCCTTAAAAGTGTTCCATATTTTAGTGGAGAAGGTCATATCACTCCCATTGATCATATTAGGAACATGGAAAGCTTATGAAACATCTATAATATCACTCAATAGAATGTAGCCATTAAGTAATTAGCATTTTCTTTCAAAGGGAAAACTTTAGATTGGTATGGGACTCCACTTGAAAATTCCATTGCTTGATGGGATGAAATAGGAGATCTATTGTTAAAGAGTTTTGGAGAGAAGAGTGATTATATATCACTAGGTGAGAAATTTCATCATAGATAGTGTTGATATCATTTCATTTATGTCCAAGTCAATAGCGGATAAACTAGGTCTCAAATATGAACCAATGGCTAAAGGAGTCCTACAATTGGATGGATCACTAGTAAATAACTTAGGAGTAGAAAAGGATTTGAATTTAATTTTACATGATTTTCCTAATTTTTCTATTCCTTATGATGTGGTTGTGGGAGATTTACCCCTATACTTTTCTTTTTGTTTATCAAGAGAGTTTACAACCAAGATAGGTGGATACTTGGCAGCCAATTGGTCCTATATGGTTTTTAAGATAAAGTATGGTACTAAGGTAAAGATTGAATTCGAGCCTATTTATCATAATAATTTATATCCCCACACACCTAAAGTTATAAATGTCAATTGCGTAATTCTTGATGAGGAAGAGATTTACATGGACCAATCTCCAACCTCTTCTCTTAAAGGAGTTTTTTATTTATATCTAGATGAATGGGGAGCTGAGCATTACAAGCATGATTCTTAAAAATTAATATAGAATTATAGTATTAGAGTGTATTGAATTCATGAGGATTTTTTCATGCCACACTTGATGAAGCCAAGTGAAAACATGGATGGTTTATGGCAGTTATTCTTTGATGGATCTAGAAGTAAGGTTAGAGCAGGTGGTGGAGCAATGTTAGTTTCTTTATCCAAGAAAAGGTACTACTCCACTTTTATATTTCACTTCTCTTGTACTTGTAATGTGGTAGAATATGAGGCCCTCATTCATGGCCTTGAGTTAGCTAGGAAAATAGGTGTGAAATAGTTGTAAGTATATGGTGATAGTGAGTTAGTTATGAATCAAGTAAGAGGCCAAAATTTGACTAAGAAATATTTGCTTAAGTCCTATAAGCATAGATTTTGGGACCTTGTGTAAGATTTCCAATAATTTAACATATAATCTATCCCATGAGGGGACAATAAACATGTTGATAGGTTGGCAATAAATGAAGCTCAATTTGATGTTCCAAAGGGGATAAGAGAAGATAAGAACCAACCACATCTCAAGGTGATTATAAGGCCCTCTATACCTAATAATTTACCCAAATTTAAAGTTTTTGATAATGAACAATAAATATAAATTTTTATACAAGAGTCTAAGTTTTCTTCTAAGAATTAGTCCAAACTACAACAAAAATATGGAGGGCAGATTGTATAAATGAAAACAAATAAGATCCATAAAGGTGTAGTCACACTTGAGAGTATATTCAAAGATGATGACTAGTTGAATAAAGAAAAGGTAAGAATTTATAATAAGAAATAAAAATATGAGAGAGTAAAAATATTTAAGGATAAGTTGATTGCTCTTGGAAAGGTATGTACTAGAGAAGAAAGATGTGCTTTCATTGAGTTATGCAAAGAATTTTCTGATATCTTTACATGGAAGTATAGTGATTTAAATGGATTTGATCCAAACTTATCTCAAAATACCATAGATATATATTAAAATTCTAAGCATATAAAGCAAATAAAAAGGCCAATTAATCTTAAGATTGAGCCTCTCATGAGAAAGGAGCTTACAAAGTTGATTGAGTCTAAGATCATTTTTCCTATTAAGCATGCATCTTGGTTGGAAAACTTAGTCTTGATAAGGGATAAGAATGGGGAAATCAGGTTAAGTGTTGATTTTATGAACTTTTATAGAGTTTCCTTGAAGGACCATTATCCTCTTCCTTCCATGGAGAAAATTTTTCACGTTGTGGCTGGTAGTGAAAGGTTCTCACTCCTTGATGGATACTCATTGTATAATCAAATTTTGGTAAAGGAAAGTAACAAATATAAGACAAACTTTACTAATAAATGGGGTACATATGATTATATTAAAATTCATTTTGTCTTGTCTAATGTTGGAGCTATATTTCAACATGTAATCAATATGGATTTTCAAGGTATAATAAATGACATTATGTTGGTGTATCTTGATGATATCACAATTTTTTCTAAGGATGAAAAGGATCATTTGAATCAGATTAGGTAGTTTTTTGAGAGATGTAGAGATTTTTGGATCTCTCTCAACCCAAAATAGTGTCTATTTGTTGTCCATGAAGGCAAAATTTTAGGGCACATTATCTTGAAAAAGGCTCTATCCATAGATCTTGAAAGGGTGAGTGCAATCTTGGCATTGGATTTATCCAAACATAAAAAAGGTTTTAAAAGTTTCTTTGGAAAAATATATATCATAATGATGTTCATTATTTATTTTTATAATTTAGTCAAGCCTCTAAACTCTATGCTAAGGAAAGATGAAGTGTTTACTTGGACAATAAGAAAGAAGGATAATTTTAAAGAGATTAAACAAGCTATTGCTCAAGCTCTAACTCTTTAAAGTCCTAGTTTATCAAAGGACTTCAAATTGTACACCTTTGAGAATGATGAGGTAATTTATACCATTCTCGCTCAATAAAATGAATAAAACTTGGAGTAGACTACTACCTTATTTAGTCAAGGATTGGAGGACTTTGAGGTAAGATACACCTATGTAGAGAAGCAAGTAATTTTATTTTTTATAAGTATAAATAATTTTAGGATTATATTGTATAAAAATAATATTCATATATTGGTACCTAATCCTTGTGTCAAGGACTTAATTTTTGAATAGAGATTTGAATGGAAAAAGGGCTGGTTGGATCACAAAAGTGATGGAGTATGATGTAGAAATCAAGACAACCAAGCCAGTGAAAGAAAAGGGGTTATGTGATCACCTTGCTTTAGATTTGAAAGAACAAAAAGAATTTGTTTCATCCCTCTATGATGACCATATGACAGCTACATCTTCATTAATGAGGAGTTGGACACAAGAAATGATCCATTTCCTTCAAACTGATGAGTGTCCATAAGGCCCAGATAGAGCTAAAAGACGGCACTTCATATTACAGTATATTCCTTATGTAATTTTTGATGAAGTGTTATTTAGGAACGAATTATTATGTGTGATATTAAGATGTGTTGAGTCAGATTAGGTTGAGAAAATATTTCTTGAGTTTCATGATAGACCAACTAGTGGTCACTTTGCTCCAAGAACTACAACTACTAAGATTATGAGGGCTAGATATTTCTAGCCTATTTTTTTCAAAGACACCAATGATTTTGTAAGGAAATGTCAAAAATGTAATCTCTTTGATAGTAAATAAAATCTTTTAGCCTTGCCTCTTCATCCAATATAAGTTGACCAAACCTTTATGCAATGGGGTCTAGATTTCATACACCTAATCAAGCCACCTTCTATTGCTGACCACAAGTGGGTGTTAACTACTATAGATTACTTTAGAAGATGGGTGGATGATGTAACTCTCAAGGAATCAAATGAAATTTCAATTTTATACTTCTATGAAGGCATAGTGACAAGGTTTGGGGCTCCTTCAACTATAATTTTAGACAATGCATTAGCTTTCCTTAAAATGAAGACAAGTGAGTGAGCTTTGAAACATGGAAATTATCTTAGCACTTACCCCAACTATTATCCACAAGGGAATGAACTAGCTAAGTCCACCAATAAGAATCTAATCAAGATCATAAAGAGGATAATGGAGTAAAATCAAATAACTTGTCATTCCAAATTGAAAATAACCCTTTGGGTTGATAGGATCACTCCTATGAGAGCAATTGGAAACTCACCATATACACTTGTTTATGGGAGAGAAGCTAGAATACCTATTTCACTTGAGTGACCAACCTTAGATCTCACTTACCAGCTAGAGTTGATGGAAAATGAAATCATAGAGTTTAGATTGTGTGAGTTGACGAAGCTTAAATAAATAAGAGATAAAGCTATGCAAACTATGAGGGATCATCAATATCAAACAAATATATTATTTGATAATAAATCCATGCCAAAAATATTACAAGATGGGGACATTTTTATAAAGTGGGATGAAGATAGGGACAAGTCTAGAAAACACACAAAGTTTGATGCTTTGTGGAGTGGCCCTTATGTCATCACTCAATGCAAGTAACACAATGCTTTCAAAATTTTAATTTTATATGGAGAAGATATTCATATCCCAGTCAATAGGATATATCTTAAGCATTCCTACTAAGGTTCTCCTCTTTCCTTGTACATAGTTATTATTTTCATTGTTTTCTTTAAGTGCTTATGCATATGTGTGAGTCTTATTGGTGTATTGATTTGATTTGTGTTTGATTGGTATGTTGTGGTTATTTTATCTGTGTTTTAGGAAATTACATGCTAGTTGTATTCAAGAAATTATTGAATCCCTTTTCCAATGATAGGATAAGGATACTAGTCATTAGTATAGTAGGCATACTACCCCTATGAGTCACCATTTTGTTGACCAAATTTGTCTTTTAGGTAAAATTTAGACCCCTATAAGTAAAAAAATTGGTTTTTTAGATGTTTAATGGTTTAAATATTTTTAATAGGATATACTATAGTTCATTTGATGTTATCTAATGCATTTTAAGAATTAGCCATGGTCTGATGGGTTTATTTGTCATTTTGAGTCTTTTATTGGGATTTTAAGGATCATAAATGCAAGTGTCATAGTTCCCAAGGTGATAATGTGTCATTTTTACCTTGAAAAAATAAAATAGGTTAGGTTACCTATCAAGGATGTCAGTTACATAAGAATATTATAGGTTATCTAACTAAAATTCAAGAAACCAATTAAAAAAGTGATCATTTGGCACTTGTATGGCCCATGGGGAAGAGTAACACATGGGAGAATATCATGGAAGGCCTATTAATATTACTAAAACTCATATAAATTTTTTATTTTCTTTGAAAGTTCCATTTTTAATTCAAAACCATTTTGTTTCTTCTTTGCATTTCTAGACATACAAAAGTGACCATCAGGTTTGTTTTTGGTACAAACAGCTCAGTAGGTTTTAGGGTAAATTATTTTTGGAGGTGATATTACACTTATAAAAATTAATTTACATATAAAGAGTGTAAGGATTGATAAAATATGATTCATGAACAATCTTCATGAATTTGATTGTACTTTTGTATTACATGTTTCATGCATCCTATAGGTTTTGCTCCATTTTGGTCAAATCAATATGAACCAATTGGTGATGTTGACTATAGAGGATTTTTAATACCTTATAAGATTATATCCATACTTATTTCAATGTTACATGGTGTTTTGATTGGTAGGTTGTCTCATGTTACAATAAAATACCACCATATGTAGTCTCAGTCAAAGTTCTTATTTGCAGAATGTTGGTCTCCTTTAGAGGCATCATGTAGTTGTAATATGGTGTTTCATAGGTCTCAAAGACATATATTAACCTCATTTAATGTTTTTATTTCACTATATCATGCTTTGGGCATCTTGCAACCTTACCTCTCCTCATAGTCAACTCTTTGCCCAATTTCACTTACATTCACCTATATAAGTTTGTTTATCTTGTTCATGGAGTTGTAATCAAGGTTTGTTATTTATCCAATTCCTAATATATGAGTATATTAAAATTTTATTCTTGGGTAAAATAAAATTTTGTTGATAAGGTCATTCATCATGCTTAACCAATCATTTTAGATACCCTTGTCTAGTTTATTTAGATGTTTGCAAGTGTTTTAATGCTAAAATGGATGTTTCGTAACTTGCATCTATTCTTAATTAATTTAAATCATGTATTTTAGGGGTTATATTTGATTTTGAGTTACTCTTGAGACTCATTCATATATTTTTTCTCCATTATAGACATCATGCCTGCATACAACCTATATGCACCCACAAGAGCATTTTGCTGATGTCATGAGAAAAGAGGGAAGCTTGATATGGGTTTAAATATTCTAATATTGATAAGGGTGAATTAGGACATTTTTTTGTAATAATGGGAATGATCATATACATGTCCATCTCTCATGCTACCCAAGATTCTATGTTTATTGCCTATGTATGTTGATGACCACCTACAAGTGGTACCTCAAGGTTATAAAGGCTATTGGAATGGGAGATTTGTAACATGGTAAATACATTTGCATGTCCTAATAGGTGGTGGAGTCCTTATAAACTAGTTTGAAGTGTCAAAGGGAAAATTTTTTTTTAATCATGTTGAAAGAGTAGATGATTGAATTTTGGGAAAGCTTCCCCAAAAATTGAAAACAGAGGTCTAGGGGGTTTTTATTGACCTATTACAACATGCTTACAAAGTGTTTCAAAGAATTTAGATTGGTAAAACTTATTTAATCTAGTATGTAAAATATATATTCCAAGGATGGGAGTCAATAATTAAGTGGAAGTTATAAGTTTGGAGCCTCAAATATGCTCTTAAAAACACTAAAATTCTACTCTAATATCTACAGGTTTGTAGTTGTGAATGGATTTTGATATACTAACTTGAAAATAATGCATTTCTTTATGGATAAAATGGTCTCATGGATTTAATGGAATTAAAAGTTTAATTCACACCATTATCATGATATTGATACATGGTTTTCAATTTTCATGAGTGTCTACATGTGTCCCTTCTTAGGGAAAACACACACCTACAACAAGGTATACAAGAAGCGAGCTAGTATGGGTGTTCAAGTGTTATTTTAGGATACTAACACTAAATTGAAATACAGGGTAATGTTATATGACCTTAGGTAATTAAAATTATGTCTTTAAACATCATAAACAATTTAAAATGGGCTGATGCACACCTATAGGAATCATAGGTAGGGTGTCTCAGTCTAGTAGGAAAAACTCATTTGAGAATCTCAAGCACATATGAAGGGTAAAATCATGATTTAAAATTACCTATATTATTGTAAAATTAAATTGAAAATCTCAAGGAGTTATTGTACATTGTTTTATAGACCTAAGATATACAAGTGCACCTGCAGGTTCCTTATCTAGATAGGAAACATAATCAACAACCCATTAATTTGAAAAGTAAGGCATATGTGAGGTGTTTGGAAAATTTGGAGTGATAAGTGATTTGTAATTAGTTTCATTATAATTTTAATAGTCTAATTATTCCCTCACACATTATGAACAAGGTAGAGAAACTAGACCCTTTATTGTTTAGGAACTAGACCCTAGTTTCCCAAAAATAATAAAATAGTTGGATAGATCATATACAACTATGTTTTTATTCCTTTAAAATGATCTATCTCAAAGCCATATGCCTACAATTTATTGACCCATATTTGTTGTATTTAATTCAAATATTTTTGGTAGAGGAAATATTTTAAGATGTTATGATAAGTTTTAAATATAAGTTTTCCTCTTACCTATTATTTCTTAAATTTAACCAAGGCATACATGATGGCTAACATTTCTTGATCATATATATAATACCTTCTTTTATAATCATTGAGATTTCTATTTTCAAATGTAATTGGGTTCTTTTTCTATATGAGGACTAATCTAATTCCTATACCTAAAGCATCACATTATAGTAAAAAGGGCTACAAAAATATAGCAATGTTAATATTGGACAAGAGATCATGACATATTTGAGCTTATCAAAAGTATGTTGTGCTATATTTGTCCAAAAAAAAGACCCATTTTTGGTCAAATCCATCAAGGTGGGGATATCAAGTATGAAAATACCTTAATGAACCTCCTATAATAATTAGAAATATTGAATAATCCTCTTAACAGAGTCAAAGTATTTAGCGGTGGCTAATTCTGAATGACTCAAAATTTATCTATTTCAACCTTAACACCTTATGCACTAATAACATGCCCCAAGTATAATATATCTATCATTTTGAACCACATTTGGAAATATTTTCAAATAGTGACTATGATTCCATGAATAGGACCTCATCCAAATGTCTAAGATGATATATCCATGTTTTACTATAAACCAAAATATCATCAAATAAAATAAGGACAAGCTTACTCCACTACTTGTTAAACACATGATTCATGCAGGACTAGAATGTAGCAAGTGTATTGGTCAACCCAAATGGAATGAAAAAAACTCATAATTCTCATTATGACATCTAAATTTTATCTTATAGATGTCCACTTCTCTAACTCTGATCTAGTGGTATCTTGATTAAAGATGAATCTTTGAGAAGTAGACTTCCCCATGAAGCTCATCGATTAGTTCATTAATATTGGGTATATGATAATTATTATTAATTGTATCCTTTTTTAGAGTTCTATATTCAATACACATCCTCATGGTCCCATGCTTATTTTTAACCTCAACTACTAAATAATAAAAAGGAGTAGAATTGGGTCTAATATGCCCCATATCAAGTAGCCCTTTAATAATCTTATCTATCTCCTCTTTATGTCTTATGGATTGATGATAAAGAGTGGTTATGATTGGATTTTCACCATCCTCAAGATCAATCACATTATTTAGTTCTCTATTTGGTGGCCTACTAGGAGGAATTTCACCGAACACTAAATTGTGCTTGTCTAATAATGATTGGACATCAACATGATAATGCTTCTTACCATCTATAGATGTTTTCATAGACACAAAGCATTGGAATAGATGTAGAGCATCAATAAGTGATAATAATGTAAATAAGATTTTAATAATTTGAGGGTGTGAAAAACATTATAGCATACCATATGGAGTGATTATATAGTCATATGTCTTAGTCTATGTGTGTTTGAGTCCCCTTTTGGCATTTTCCTACCAAAAGAGAAGATTTGAAAATTTGAGATCTAATAGTGACTTTGAGGGGATTATGGATATCTTGCATGTAATTTAAAATTTGGTATATTTTTTTAATGATCTAATATTTCCTATGAGGGTATTAATATTATCTTCCAATGTACAAGCTATGCATAAAATTTAAATCAAGAAAACTTCAGTTTATAACTATCATTTCCATGTTGAGTGGGCAAGTATAGGAAGTGGTTTTCAATGTTTGATAAATATAAGGAACAAATTACATATAGGTGGTTAGTGTGGTAAGTATTTTGATAGTATCAAAAAATATAATTTTCTAAGTAGATAGAGGTAGATAGTTTTAAAAGCTCAAGGAAATAACAAGACTTAAAAAAAACTCTATCTGCCCTATAATTATACATACGATTGTTGAAATCAATGAATAAAATAATGTTTTAAAGGAGTATATTTGAGTGCATATATATTTTTGGTAGTTTTATCATCTTATTTTATTATTTTCCTTAGATAAATAGTGAATGTTGACTCTTAACTTACAAGTGAAGGTCTAAATACACAGTCTTAGTTTCGAGGACACTATTTCTATCATAGTCAAGAGTAAGAAGAGATTCAAGTTATATTTTGAGTTCATTAAAGTTTTTTGATTTTGGTAAACTAGATTCAATTAATCAATGATGAGATAATATATTTCAAAACTTAAGAAATCTAATTGAAGGTGATAATCTCCTATGCAATTCATTTGAGAACAATGTTTTAATCTTGTAGTCTATAAAGTGAAGTCATTGAGGTTGATTTTTCAATGTTTAGAGTACTTTTAGAGTATCCAAAATATTATAAAGATGATCATTGAGGTAAAAATCCATTTATCAGCTCAGGGACCTTGAAAGGTGCAATATTTACTCCATAACCTCACTATTTTGTTTCGTAATCCTTTGAAACATTAATAATTATAGTTATTTACATGTTAGAGTATTTTGGTGAGTGATTATGAGAGAAAACCCATTGGAAAATATTAAGAGGATTCGGGTAGACCTTAGTCAATTTATAAATGTGATTGAAGTTGTGTGTAATGCAAATTAGCTCATTTTGTACACCCTCAGGTAACACAGTCCACTTTTCTAATCAGGAAATTTGCAAAGTTGCACATTAAAACTATTTAATATTTTACTCAAAATAAATAACTATGTGGGATGTTGAAGCAAGAATAATCATACCTACTCTAGGAATTATAATCTTTTTAAGTTGTCTAAAACTCTAAGTTTTAATTGTTGTAACCTCTTGGTCACCTACATGTCTATCTATAAATAACTAGTGTTTAGAAAATGGAAGCTCCCATAAATTTTGTTTTAACCATAAAAAAATAATAAAAAATTATAATTAGGTGTAATTTAATATTCAATATAGTTTTGAAGTGTTTCTTAGTGGTATTAGTTTGTACAGAACAATTTCTAGTACCATGGCTTGGCATTAGGCCTTAAGAAACCTAATTAGCATTGAGGGGTGTATAATTAGTAGGCCTACACAAATATTTATATAGTAAAAATATGTATGAAGAAGGAAGATATTATTGGGTATCATAAAGTGTGTTTATTTTTCCTATAAGATATATGGTTTCAAACCTAGGAGGTTTGTGTGAAAATAAGGTTAGTAGAGAAGAGACTTTGAAAAAGAAAGAGAGAGTTGTGAAAGAGTTCTTGATTATATATTATGTGATTTGGATAGAGGTATAGGATATTTAAATAAGGTAGGTAAAGAGCCATATGAAACTCAATTAAGTATTCAAGGGCATGGGATTATGCTTTGAGTGGTAAAACCCATGAACCTATCTAAAAGAACAAACAAGTTTGGTCCATCAATAAATAAATTGAAGTAATGGAAATGGTTCATGAAATAATTATGATGGTGATGAGAAAATATAATACATAAGGTTAATAATATATATGTCTTAAAGAGAAAAAAAAATAGTAGATGCATGAAAGGAGGTTAATAAGCCTAGTCGAGGAAAGAATTGACAAGAGACTTAAGAAGAGAAAGTTAAGGTATCTACAAAGAGGAATCAAATCAAAGTTCAGGAAGGAATTCAAGTTAGATATCAGATCTAAGGTAAAGGTTATGTATATATCTAGGTATAGGCATTACACCAATTGGAATAAGATAAATTAGGCTCTTGGTATATATTTTATTTTTATTAAATGTTGTTATTTGAATTTGAATAGAGAATGCATGAAGCTAAAATTTTAGGTATACAGTAAGAGAGACAAACACATTATGAAACATATAAGGTAAGATATTTGGTGTGGGAGAGAAGACATAAAGCCATATAGGCTTAGAGACTGAAAGAGAGATAGCTAAATCTCAAGACTAAGCTCAAGCAAGGCTTAGTGAAGAAGAGATAATCCCTAGGTAAAGGACTAGAAATAGAATATACCCAAGCGAGGTAAAGGAGGTAAGTAGGATAAATTTGTCAAAAATAAATAGGTCTAAGTGAGGACTAAGGTAAGGAGAAAGGATAGAGTGAAGAGAAAAGTGAGAAAAGGAGAGAGATGAAGGGATTAATGGAATAAATTTTCCACAATAAACTAAAAGAAGTAATTAATAAATAAGAAGAGATAGATGTAGACAAAGAGATTGCTGAGATGAGAGGAATCTTGGAAATAATGGAAATATTGATGAAGCTATTAAAAATATCTAAACAAGGATTCTTTTTAATAAGTAGGAAAAAAATATAGTGACCTCTAAGAAAGATAATGTGAAGGAAGAGAGGAAAATAAGAAGCTAGCCATTAGAAAAATAGATAAGGGATTTGGCAAAGCAACCTAAGGAGGAGAAGAAAGAGGTAAGCTAGCCTCTATGTTTTCAATCTAAATTTTTCTTGTCATTTTTGAATGTATGGATAGATATGAATCAAAGATAAACCCAAGTTAAGGGATTAAAACTTTAAGGTGTGATAGAATTCAAGTATGAACATCATTCTTATGATGGAGAACAAGAAGTTGATTGGTTGGTATTATATGAAGGTATAGTGATTTTTTATCCTAAGAGTGGAAAAATTCTTCGTTAAGAAGCACAATGCTTCATTAAAGTTATAGAAGAGATAGATTCAAGACAAGAAAATTTTGAAGATCATAAATGTACTCAATTTATTATTGTTAATACTATTTTTGATGAATGTACTAATTTGATAACTAATGAGGGTGATTTGTATAAAAATACAATAGAACTAATGGATAAATTCATAGAAATTACAAGTCAAGATAAATCACTTAAAGTTTTTAATAAATTTGATATATATTTGGATGTTCTAACACTAAATGAAGATGAATATTAGGAATATGTTCTAATACAAGTTGTAGAATCTTTTAAAGAATAATGTGGAACTAGAAAATAGCAGGTGATAAAATATACAAAGGAATAAGAATAAATTTGGTATAAAATTAGGCAAGAGGTAGAAGTCTTATACCTCATAGGAGATGAGGAATCCATTAAAGCAATTGAGATAGAATTTTCAAAAATCTTGAGCTAGGATGAAGATGAGTTGGTAATTGAGGAAAAATTTAAAAATAAAATAAAAAAAGGAGAAGAGGAAAAGATTCCTCAAGATTTTTAATCTGATTGTGTTTTCCAATTTTGTATGTGTAAGTGTAAAAGATTATTTAAATGAAGAGATGGAGTCATACATAGTAGGAAGAAGGAGATGATACAATTAGGATCATAATAAATTAAGATAAGAAAGAAGAATGATATAAAGATATAAGCAATCATAAGAATTAATATGGAGTACCAAAGGGTTTGAATAAAATAAAGAAGAATCATAACTTCTATTTGAGCAGGAGCTCAAATATTCTCTCATTCATGGAGTATGATGCACAACATCAAAAAGTGCTAAGAATGTAAATAAGATTTGAGAGTCTAATTTTTTATATTTTTAGGGTGTGATGAACCTCATATAATTCCTTAGGGAGTGATCATATAGTCATATGTTTTCATTTTTTTGTGTTTGAGTCCCTTTGGCATTTTCTCACCAAAAGGGAAGATTTGAAATTTTGAATTATAATAGTGACTTTGAGGGGATTTAGTATATATTTTTTTTAATGTAAATGTTATTATATGTTTTTGATTATATAAATAGGTCCTATTATGTTGAGGGTGTGGTATTCCAATGTTCAATCTATGCACAAAATGTAAATCAAGAAAACTTTAGTTTATAACTGCCATCTCCATGTGGAGTGGTCATGTACAGGAAGTGGTTTTGCATGTTTGAGTAATATAAAGAACAAAATATATGTATATGGTTAGTGTGGTAATTATTATGAGTAGGATTAAATATAATTTTTAAGTAGATAGAGGTAGATAGTTTAAAAATCTCAAGAAAATAACAAGACTTTAAAAGAACTCTATCTGCCCTATAATTCTACATATGATTATTGAAATCAATGAATAAAATAAAGTTTTTAAGGAGTATATTTGAGTGCATACATATTTTTTATATGTTTATTATGTTATTTTATTGTTTTCCTTACATATATAATGAATGTTAACTCTTAACCTACATGTGAAGGTCCAAATACACAGTCCTAGTTTGGAGAACACTAACTCATGGTAAAGTCAAGAGTAAGAAGAGACTCAAGTTGTATTTTGAGTTCATTCAAGTTTTTTAAGTTTTTTAGGGTATATTTAGTTCATAAATGATGATATAATTTATTTAAAAACTTAACAAAGTCAATTAAAGGTGATAATCTCCTATATAAATCATTTAAGAACAATATTATAATCTTGTAATCCAAATAATTAAGTCATTGAAGTTAATTATTCAATGGTTTGAGTATTTTTGGAGTATACACAATAGGATAAATATTATAATTGATGGAAGAACAAATTTAGAGGCATATGTACATTTAAAGGTTCAATATTTACTCCATAACCTCATTATTTTGTTTCATAGTCCTTTAGAACACTTAGAATTATGGGTATTTGCATGTTAGACTCTTTTGGTGAGTGATTATGTTAAAAAACCCATTATAAAAGATGAATATGTTTGGGTAAGGCCTTATTAAAGTGTAAATTGTGATTTAATTTGTGTGTAATATAAATTAACTAATTTTGTACACGCTCTAGGGACACAATCCACTTTTCCAATCTAGAACTCTACATAATTGTATTATAGAAGCATTTAATGTTTGATCAAAGAAAAAAAACCATGGTCTAAGTTATATCAAGATTGGGTAGACCTAATGTATGTATTATTAGTTCTTTGAGTTGTATAAAACTTTAATTTTCCATTTTTCTAACCTCTTAGCCACTTACAACCCTGTCCACAACTAACTAGGGTTTAGAAAATGAAAACTCCAAAAGCTCTTGTTTAAATCCCTAAAAAGTATTGAAATTTATAAATAGGTGTAATTTAATATGTAATATAGGATTGAAGAGTTTTTAGAGTGGTACCAATATATACAATATGGTTTCTAGTACTATGTCTTGGCATTAGGCCTTAAGAGACCTAATTACATTGAGTGGTGTAGACTTCATTGGCCTACCCAAATATTTGTGACATGAAAATTTTCATGAAGTATAAATGTATTAATGGGTATCAAAAAATTTGTTTATTCTGTCTATGATATACGTGGTTTGCTAAAACCTAGGATGTTTGTGTGAAAATAAGGTAGTCGAGAAGAGTATTTAAATAAAAAAGAGATTGTTGTGAGAGAGTTATTAATTAGAGATTATGTGATTTGGTTGGGGGTATAGGAGAGTTAATAAGGAAATTAAATATCCACATGGATCTTAGTTGATGAGTCAAGAGCATGGGATTATACATTGAACAATAAAGCCAATGAAGCCATCTAAAAGAATAAACAAGTCTAGTCCATGAATAAAGAAATTTAAGTAATGAAAATGGTTCATGAGATAATGATGATGGTGATGAGAAAGAGAATTAAAAAATTTAAGAGGAGATAGGTATTCAAGAGAAACAAAAATAATAGATGCATGAAAGGAGGATAAGACTAGTGGAGGAAAGAATAGAGAAGAGAGCAAGAAGAGAAAGTCCATGTACCTACAAAGAGGAATTGAATTAGAGTTCAAGAATGCATTCAAGTCATAGATTAGAGACAAGGTAATGGTTATGGAGCTATGCTGGCATAGGATATACACCATGGGAACCCAAGCAAATTCACCATGTTTGAAAATATATTCCATCCTCTTTATCATAATTTGAGGTGTTCCATTATATATTACACAAATAACCACATTCTTACCATCAAATTTGAATTTCAAGTTTTGTGACTATTTCCCAAGTGAATGCATCCATTGAAATCCAAAAATAAAATCCATTTCACCTATCCCAACTACATAAAAGTCATCTGTCACCATGTTCTTACCCAACATAATATTCTTATGTGATATTTTATTCATACAACTCATGGTGAATCCATCTTCTACTAGAACATTAAATCCATGAAAATATTCCACCTGAAGGTCTCTCTTCATAAAAAGACCCTCATCAATGAAATTATGGGTTGTTCAACTATCAATAAATATTATCACTTGTTGAACCTAAAATAATCCTCTAACTATAAATGAATTATATCTATGAGTACCCAAAAATGTATCAAAAGTACCGCCTGAAGTTCCTCCAATAGTTTCTCTAGTCACCTGCTCCTCTAACTCAACCCCTTCCACCTCCTGGTCACTCTCAAAATCAATATATTATTTCTCTTATTCACCATTTGATATAAACTTGATGTAATGTACTTCTCATCTTCTTAGGCATCTATGTAATGTCTCCCATGGATCCTTGCATGAAAAAATATAGTTTTTCCCTTCATAGCTCATTCTTGGTCTCATCATTAAAATTTGTCTTCTTAAGCCAATCTTTTTGAAATTAATTATTTTTATATTTATTAGGTGGTAAAGTCTTAGGATTAATTTTAGTCTTAAGTGTTTAAAACTCCATGTTTATATATATTTTAATCCAATCCTACAAAGGTGGGTCAAATGCCTTAATACATTCTCAAAGCTTTTCAGTCAAACCTTCAATAAAAAGAATAGTGATTTCCTTCTTTGAAACATTGGGTACCTTGACTTAAAGTTTATAAAATTATTATATGTAGATATAAATTAAATCATATTTATTAAGTTGAGATAAATATATAAAGTGCATTTATGGATCTTTCTTATCAGTTTTATCTATTAGTCTTTGAGTGAAATCAACATATGAATCAATGAGGTGATGACCTTGTGTTACCAACCCATAGTACCACCACTTGTGTACATCAACTTCCAAGTGTAATTTGGAATATTTAATGGTTCAATTTTCCATAACATGTTAAATTTAAAATTATGTATCCATATTTTTCACCCATGCATGTGAAGTACATTAATTGGATCCATTAAAACTAGGAATGTATAACTTACCCATATTATTTCATAACTCTTGATTATGCCCTATCTCTCCTTTGGGAATATTTCTCAATTTGAATTATAAAAACTCAACCAATGACATAGTGACATGAAACTCCTCTCCTAATTATTGGTACTCATGTAACCAATCCACAAAACCTTATTCTACATTCTGTTGATTTCCTTTTGATGTTACTTCATTTTGGAAAAATGTTGGCATAAAAGGTCCATATGTTGATCCACTATCTACCCTAGAGTTTTTTAGATATAATGTGTGTATTATTGGATCCATCAAAACTAGGAATGGATAATTTACCCATATTATGTTGTACCTCTTGATTATGCCCTCTCTCTTCTAGGCATATTTCTCAATTTGAATTATCAAAACTCAGCCAATGACATAGTGACATGAAACTCCTCTCCTTATGATTGGTACACATATAACCAATCCACATAACCCTATTATACATTATAATGATTTAATTTTGATTTAAATTCATTTTGAAAAAATGTTGGCATCAAAGTTCTAAATGTTGATCCACTATCTACCTTAGAGTTGTTATCTAGAATGTTTGTGTTATTGGTTTCTCCATTATTGCCAATATTTCCTAGATTATTCTAATCTACCCTATTTTTATTCATATTTTTCATCATTTGAGATGTCAATTGAACTAGTTATTTCTTCTTCCTGGTAATATCATTGAGAATTTTTAAAGTTATACCTTCATCACTATCTCCCATGTCTTCTCAAATCTTTTCTTGAAATAAACCTATAATGGGTAGTTCCCTACAATTTTATTTCTTCTATTGGATTTATTGGAGGGTTAAATTTACTTATTTTTAAATAATACCTATTATTTCCTTCACCTAGATAAATAAGAATGATTTGTTTATATGAACTAGTTTAACACCCAACATTATAGTAGGATTTGTTGCTCTAATACCAGTGTAATGTCCCTTTTTGGGGAAATTTTTGAACTTTATAATTTCTTGAAATTCCATTAAAAATACTAAATATAATTCAAATACTAAGTAAAACATAAAATATATAATAATGAGTACTCAATTAAATTCTTATTTACATCAACTGATTAAATAATAATACATGAAGACCATATCAATTAATTGAAAAAAAAACTTTTACTTGGAAGATGAATTCCAAATGATAATTTATAACAAACATATGCCCATACATAATATTTATTCAAGGTATTAGTAATATATTTTTCAATTAAAGCAACCTTCCATTGTTAATGCTTCAAATCTACAATAGCAAAAACATCAACAAATACAACTACAACCACTTCTTACAAGAATATTTGACACAAATATGATTCCCAGATGGAATCATCTCACATGAATAAGAGAGTTTTAATCCTCCAATTCAATAAACCAAGATTTATTTCATCCTATAAATCTCCTCACTCTAAGGGTTTTCATATTAGGAGAAGAAAATGAACAAGAAACTCTTAAGTTCTAACAAAGAGGTTTGATAAAAATATGATAAGGGATTAAATGAGGAATGAGTGTAAAAGATTAGAATAAATAGAGTGTTGGGGGGGAGAGACAAATGAGGGTGGGGCATACCACATGGAAGCACTCAATTATACAAGGGGTCCACATGGTAAATGTAAAATGTGGTCTAATAAGGAAAAATCATTTCCAACACGAGGGGCTCAAAAGTGGTGCAATAGTAAACTCCACTAGAAAAAACCTTGTAATAGTGAAATATATTAAGGATGTGCACACACATGTGTGTAATAGTGAACTCCACCAATAAAGGCTTGTAATAATGAGATCCACTAAGGATGTGTACATGCATGTGTGTAATAGTAAATTCCATGAGGAAATTTTTTTAATATTGAACTCCACTAAATATGTACACACACATGTGTGTAATAGTGAACACTCAGACTAAGTATTGTTAAATAAAACATCCATTTTTCATTTTTGCCCTTTCTTTTTATTTTGTTTTACTTTTTTACTTCAATTCTAGTAACACTTTATAAAGTCACTTTATAATTTCTCTTGTTCATCTTAATAATTAATTAAATATAAGTAATAATTATAAATGATTTAGGGCAACTTATAATTTAGATAATTAAATATTCCCTCTATCCCTTCCCACAAAGCTTACAAGAATTAAATAGGCTTAGTATATTTGTTTATAACCTATGAAGAAGAAGGTGAAATTACACACTAGGGCAAATGGAGTCCAAAATCATGGTTTTTAGTCATAAATAGGTTTAATGAACTCAAATTAGTCCATATTACATTCAAAATTAGACCTTAGACCCTAAACCTTGAATAGTAAACCCTAAACCCTCAACTAATTAATGTAGCCCAAATTAACATCTTTTAGAGATAGAATTAGATTTAAAAGGCTCAATTTTGTCAAAATAAAATCATTGATTCCCCTAATTAACTATCTTAGTATGTGATGATATTAGGGTTAATCAAGGAAAAAATCACATTATGTAGCGACAAATAGATTCAACAAGCTCAAATCATCCCTAATTACTTTCATGATTAGAGCATATACTCTAAACCCTAAACACTAAACACTAAACCATGAATAAATTAATTTATCCATAATAAACATCCTTTGGATTAATAATTAGGTTCAAATGGATCAATTTAACACAAATTAAATCATTGATCTTACCATAATTAACTATTTGACTCAATATATGATGAAATTGGGGCTCATTTAGCCTAAAATCACATTTTGTAGTCATAAGTAGGTTTAATGAGCTGAAATTATCCCCAATTACCTTTGTAATAAGTTCACAGGGCTCAATTTGGTACAAATCATATCACTAATTTCTCTAATTGACTAATTAGCTGAATCTATGATGACATTAGGGAAAATTGAGCCCAAAATCATATTTTTAGTCATAAATAGGTTTAAGAAACTCAAATTGGTCCAAAATACATTCACAATTTTTCCTTAAACCTTAAATCATAGGACCTAAGCTTTAAACCCTAAATAAATCAATTTAGCCCTAATTAACATCTTTTTGAGTAAGAATTGAGTTCTTATGGTGTAATTTGGCCCCAATTACATAATTTATTACTCCAATTAACTCATTGACTCAATTTATGATTACATTGGGGCTAATTGAGCTAAAAATCACATTTTATAATCATAAATAGGTTCAAAAAGCTCAAATTAACTATAATTACCTTTATGATTTTACCATATACCATAAACCCTATACCCTAATCCACAAGACTTAAACCCTATACCCTAAGCCTTAAACCTTAAACCAATTGATTTAACCCTAATAAATAGCCTTTATATTAATAATTATGTTTATATAGCTTAATTTGGCCCAAATCACATCACCAATTACCCTAATTAACTAATACAGTTAATATATGATGACATTAGGTCTAATTTATCCCAAAATCACATTATATAGTCAAAAATAATTTCAATGAGCTTAAATTATCCTAAATTTTCTTTGCAATATGTTCACAAGAGTCAATTTGGCCCAAATCATAGCACTAATTTTCCCAATTCACTAATTGACTCAATTTATGGTGAAATTAGAGAAAATTGAGCCTAAAATCACATTTTGTAGTCACAAATAGGTTGAATGAGCTTAGATTGGTCTCAATTTCATTCACACTTAGACCCTAAACCCTAAAACCTATGACCTAAACCCTAACCTTTAAACCCTAATACCTAAGGCATAAAGCCCTTAAAATTGATTTGGCCCTAATTAACATCTTTTAGACTAAGAATTAGGTTCATAGGGCTCAATTTGTCCCAAGTCACATCACTAATTTCCATAATTGACTAATTATCTCAATATTTGATGGCATTTGAACTAATTGAGTGAAAAAACACATTAAGTAGTCATAAATAAGTTTAACAAGATCAAATTAGCCCTAATTACCTTCATGATCAGATCCTAGACCCTAAATCATAAACCCTGTGCTATAATCCCTAAGAATTAAACCTAAACCCTAGACCTTAAACCCTAAAATAATTTATTTATTCAAATAAACATCCTTTAGAGTAAGAATTAAGCTTATAAGGATTAATTTGGCCCAAATAACATCACTAATTTAACCAATTAACTAATTGACTCAATCTATGATAACAGTGGGGATAATTGAGCCCAAAATCACATTTTATAGTCATAAATAAGTTATAATCTCAAATTATGTATAATTACCTTTGTGATATGTTTATAAGGCCCAATTTGGCCCAAATCATACTAGTGATTATCCCAATTAACTAATTGGATCAATATGTGATGGCATTGGGTAAATTGGGGCAAAAATGACATTATGTAATCATAAAAAGGTTAAATAAGCTCAAATTAGCCATAGTTGCTTTCATGATTAAACCTTATATCCTAAACTATAAACCCTAAACCCTAAATTATAAACCCTAAAAAAATTATTTATCCCCAATTAACATCCTTTAGAGTAGTAATTAGGTTCATAAGGATTGAGTCATCCCTTAATCACATCACTTATTTCCCCAATTCATTAATTTTCTTGATCTGTAATGACATTGGGGCTAAGTAAGACCAAAATCACACTTTATATTCACAAATAGTTTCAAAAAGATCAAATTATCCCCATTGCCTTTGTGATTAGACCATATACCTTAAACCCAAAGCTAAAAAATCCCTAAACCATTAAACCTAAACCCTAAATCATAAACTCTAAATCCTTAACTAATCAATTTAAACACAAATTAACATATTTTAGAGTAATGATTATGTTCACAAGGCTTAATTTAGCATAAATTACATCACTAATTACCCTAATTGACTAATTAGCTCAATTTTTGATGACATTGGGGCTAATTGAACTCAAAAACTCATTATTTAATCACAAATAGGTTTAATGAACTCAAACTAGCCCCAATTACCATTGTGATTGGACCCTAAACACTAAACCAATTGATTTAACCCTAATTAACATCTTTTTGAGTAATAATTATTTTATAAAGCTAAATTCAGCCCAAATTACATCACTTATTAACCCAATTTACTAATTGATTCATTTTGTGATGACATTGGGGTTAATTGAGGCAAAATCACATTTTTTAGTCATGTAGTCATATAAAATGTGCAAAATTGGTAACTTGAGTGTGGCTAATGACACGCAAACGATAGGTCCTTCTTGCTTGCTTTTATGACCCTCATAGGCATCTTTTCACTGATTCTTAGTCATCTTGAGACTTTCAAATCTAAACTTAGCTCAACTAGATTACTCTTTCCATGATAAATCTATCCCCCCAAGTCTCGTCAGCTAAAGACAATAACACCCAATTTGGAAAACATTAGTGATGCCATTATTGTGCACTTTCAACACTCCTATCTAAATGCATTTTTAGCCCCTATGGTTAGTTCTTTATAGATCTCCATCCTTCTCCTTATCAGCCTAATATGAACACATTCAACCCATGACCAGTAGACCCCTATAAAAGCCCATTCAAAGATCATTTGGAAGGGGTTAGCAATTATCACTAAGCAAACAAAAATACAAGAAAGATTACTCAGATAATCTTTCTTATTCTCTACATACAGCCAACCAATATAATTACAAGATTAATCAAATCCTTACACCAGCCCCTATCCACCTTAAGCACACCTAGTTTTAGCATTTGAATCTTTATACACACTATTGCATAAAACACATCATGTGGGAGAACTACATATGTCTTGATCCCTCTTTTGAGTATTAATATGTAGGGAGCATGCCCACACAAGAGGTGTGGATACATGTTCAATGCATATTAAACACACTAACCTCCCCTTATTTCTAAAATTTTATCAAAGCATCATAGAGTTTAGGGTTTGAAGAAAAAATTTGCTCTATATAGAGTTCCATGGACATCTGGTAGTCAAAAATTCATAGGCAAGGTCACATAGACAATAAACAAAACTTAGAAAGCTTCGGTCTCCTAGAGAATAGTAGTAGAGGTGGACTATAATGTTGATGCCACTAGTGTCTTGATTTAGTACTCCTATCCAATCATAAAATTAACTCCATATTATGATTTATGACATTCTCCCAATCCTGTACAATAAATTCTAGACCCTCCAATAGCCATTTTAGTTAGTTTCTAGCTATGTCTTACTTTTTTCTTCCTTATTACTATTTTTAGAAAGATTAAAATTATAGTCAAATTATATAAATCAATATCTTAATTATTGCATATTTATTTACTAATTTTATCACTTTAGACCCTTAACTAAACTAGGAATAATACACTAATATTCCCAAAATTGTTAAATCATTTGGTGAACCTAACTTACATCATTTGTACATAAAACCCCTAGAAACCCTAGTGTAAATTTCCTATTGATTTTTCCTATATTTTTTGATTTTTTACCTGCATACTAAAATAAAAAATTAGCATTAAATTTTTAAAAAATTAGTAATTTTAAAATATGTTTCTTTTAAACCCTAGTTTCCCATACTAGGTCCCGATATTTTTCCCGATATTTTTTTGATTTTTTACTAGCATATTAAAATCATAAATTCACCTTAAAATTCAAAATTCAATAGTAACTTTCAAAAATATTTATTTTTTAAAACCCTAGTTACATTTACTAGGTCTCTTTAAATCACTAATTTTCCAATAAATTTCTAATTTTTTACTTGCATATTTTACTCAAAATTTCACTTTAAATTTCAAATTTTCATAGTAATTTTTCAAAATACTCATATTTCAAACCCTAGATGTATATACTAGGTCCCAATGCTTCTTGAGGTATCACCTTACATGTTTGTGAGCTTCATATCCTTTTTACACAATTTCTAGTTCATTATTTTTAGGACTTTACATTTCCTATATTTAGTACTTTCCTTCTCTATCACTTTGCCTATTACAAATTATTGAAAAAAATTCAATTAAGTTTAAAATTATTTTCCTACCTTGATAATGGCCCAAGACACCAATTTTAATAAAATTAATAAGAAGGAACTTTAAGAACTCTTAACTAAACACCCTGACATGTAAGATGACATGATTAAAATACAAAAAAAGGAAAAACAAAAAGTGAACAATGGTTAATATTCTCAAACCAGAGAGAAACTAATTATAAATGACTCTATAGGGGTAACTATGTCTCAATAACCACTATAGTATGCCAACCTACCTCTATGCCACTAGCTAAAACTAGTACATCTTTGTGTCCTGATGTCAAAGCCTTTATACAAGAGATAAGATATCTTTAATCTAAGGTGCTACATCTTGAGCAAAGTGCCTTTAGACCTATGCAGGCTTTGGATTATTTTTCTTTATTGCATACACCATTGACACATCACATTGCTTCTACATCCTTGCCACAAGGTTTTGTTCAACCCAAGCTTACTCTATATGATAACAAGAGTGATCCAAAGACATAATTAAGAGATTTTCACAAAACATGCTTGGAATATGTACCAAATGACTAGCTTCTTACCAAGCTATTTCCATGGAGCCTAAAGGATTATATTTTAAAATGGTTCTATAATCTATCAAATTAGTTATTCAATGCACTCAATCCTTTAGCCTACATGTTCCTAGCTCATTTCAATAGTAACATTAGTGATAAGGTTTCATATGCCCAAATTGCACAATAAAAATAGAGATCAAACGAGCATCTCACAAATTATGTTATTTGATATAAAACTATTTTGGCTAAGATGACTAGCCCCATGGTTGATCAAGAATTATAAGATCTCTTCAAATAGAGTCTTCTACTATCTTTACATGAAATAATTATGTTCTAAATATTCTCTACCTTCATTGAATTGTGTCATACATTAAAGGAAAGGGAATTCAAACTAGTTTCAATGGGCAAAATCAAGTACAAAAGTATCTTAGAAACAATAAACAAGAGTTAAAAAAAGTCCCATATAAAGTGAAGGTCAATTAATAGCAAGAGTCAGAATCAACTAATAGTTAATTAGGCTTTACCAATTTACCTATTTCTCTAGCTAGAGTTTTACAATAGCTATTGGAATTTAATATCATATCTCTCCCTCCTATTTAGGATATTGACCCCAATAAATCCTCTTTCATGGGGATATGATCATCATGCATTTTTTTATTTTTGTAAGGTACCATTCCATATAACAAATAAATACATCAGTTTGAGACACAAGATATATGATTTGATAGATGGAATTCATATTATTCTTGGCACTTCAATTGAGCCTCGTTAGGCAAAGCAAACACATGATAAATCTTTGAAAATCTTCTTAGATCCCTTTCCACAATATTCTATATAAGAGATAGGAGACACATCAAGGGTTTACCAGGCATATCATGCACATCTACTACCAGATACATACAAGGCATCTTCAATTGAGACACATCCTTTGAGTAACATGATTAGTGTATATAATTCTAGAGTTCTAGCCAGACCTTCCATATCTTTCTCAGAGTAGGAGATCATTGAGGATGATTCAGATTATCATGAACTCTTTATTAGGGATTATATTCATAATCATTCTATTCATAGTGTTCTCATAGATAATGGATCTACTGTGAACATGTGCACTATGAAAATATTGCAGCATTTGGGATATTCAAAGTAGGATATTACCTTGATAGGCATAGTTATCTGTCAATTCAGTGGGCATATATAGAGTTTATTAGGTGAGATTGTACTTCCTCTATAGGTTGGTCTAACACATGTGGCCACACCATTTACTATAGTTCCTAGTGTAGGAGTTTTTGATATGCTACTTAGTCAACCCTAGATTAAAAAAATTGTGTAGTACCTTCTATAGTTCATAGATTCATAAAATTCATTCACACTAATTATGTTGTTATATTTTGTGTAGTTCCATATGAGTTACCACTCCCCACATTGGATCCATCTACTATTTCATAGCCACCAATTCTAGTTTTACCACCAATTATAGTTCTTCCTCTAG
Source organism: Torreya grandis (assembly GCA_037957365.1). Classification (NCBI taxonomy): domain Eukaryota; kingdom Viridiplantae; phylum Streptophyta; class Pinopsida; order Cupressales; family Taxaceae; genus Torreya; species Torreya grandis. Next base: position 1,696,328 of record JARHVA010002002.1, read on the forward strand.
TTCTAATTTAGACACAATTGAGGCATCCATCACTAGCACATAGATTTTATACATCTCCATAGCTTCAAGATTCTAGATAGGTTATAGCTATAATGTTCACACCCAAAGCATTTTATTGAGATCTAATACATCTATTCATAAAACACATGTTTATAGAGCTTCACATAATACTAGATGGGTCCCTTAAAACCCTACACTGGCATCCACTTCTTAGAGTTATAGGTATGTCCCATACTTGGCTTCTACTTTAGATATTTTAGAGAATTTATAGAATATACAACTTTTAGATCCATAGTCTTAGAACTTCCATCATGCTTCATGATCATGCACAATTCCTCTCCTTGATACAAGACGCTATGATAGGGAGTCTCCCATGAGATTCATCAGTTAGTATCATCCCTTCCCAGCTCACTTATACATAACTTCTCTTCAAATATCTTGTACATAGTCTTCCCATGATTTATTGTACATATCTTAAAATATAAATAATTAAAAAACAATTTAAAATATCAAAAATACCAAAAACATTCAAATATTTTAAAATATAAAAACATGTAAGTAATTTAAAAAACACCAAAAAATATTTTTGATTGTATGCATCATCCATTATTTAAATTTATACTATCATGTTTGACTTACATTTGATGTTCTATGCTATTGTTTGTCAATTTATCTACATTACCATACTTGACTTGATCTTCTTTAAGTGTGTGTAGTGACATCCAGATCCTTAATTGCTTCACTCTATCCATTGAGGGGACATCCTATTTTTACATTAAAGACATACATCGATATACATACCCACTGGGGAGTCTTCTACATGAATACACCATCCAAGTTATGTCATTCTTATACCACAAACTCTAGTTATCATGATGGTGTACATTATTTACTCACTTACATATATTACTCTATCGACATCTCATTAGTATATAACACTTGTATATTTTTTAGCATATACCTACTCTTATATTACATGTCTTGCATACCTTCACTTCTTACTTTGAATTATTTAGATGTGATTGTATTTATAGTTTTTACATGATTTCCTTTCTTGATTTGCATATCTAGATGTGATTGCATTTTTCAATTCCTATATGTCTCCTATATGTACCTTAGGACATTAGCCAATATCCTTTGTTTGTACTCTTCTATGTGATTATGGCTTTCATGCCAACCTTACTTGTTCTAATTATATGTGTATATGGAATTTGAACATGCATTTTATGCTTCTTTTCTTGGCCCCTTAGCCACCCTTGTATGTTTCTTACTTCTTACCTTGTGTGCATGTTTACTTGCTTGCTTCTCATTGTTTACTATGCCATGATCCACATCATGTATTATATTGCTTTCTTAGATGCCATGATAGACATCATGCTCCATCCCTCTTTAACAACTAAAAATTAACCAGACTTCCAATTCTCATTCATTACACTGCACATGTTATTACATTGTTATATCTATCTAGGCATACCCTTGTTGGTATAACAATATCTCATTTTAAACCATGATATATCTTGAGATATCTTATCTATTATCATTGATATATCATGTATATTTATAGAATAAAAAAAATTTAGGGCTCTTTATTCTAAGGTAATCCATTATACAGTCTTCATTCTTACCCTAAAAAGAGGGGGAAATAAACAAGGGTTTTGTCATAGAGATCAGAGCTCTTAACATTAAAAAAGTGGCATTTAGAACACCCAGAATAACAACTAGACATCAAACTAGACATAATAGACTAGGTAGATAGTGAAAATGTTAGAACAACCATCATATTTATCCCAAGATATAAATTTTAAGATTGGACTACAATATTGGTGCCACTAGTGTCCATTTTTAGCACTCTTATCCAAACAATAGAAAAACTAGACTTTTCAAAAGTAGGAAGAAAAGTAGGTTTAACTATAGTTTTGCATAGTCAAACTAGTTCAAAATCATTAGTTTTTAGTAAAATTTTACTTATAGAATCTATATATAGAGGGAATCATGCATGGCATGATGGATTTTACTTCTATTTTTAGATATTGTAGTTGATATAACTTCTAGATTAAAATCCACTTTTTAGACACCAGTGATTTAGAGCAATGTGTACAACACATTTATTTTCTTTTCTTTTTGAGTTCAATATTACCCAAGCATTCTCAGTAGTTTCATGCCTTATTCCATTTATAAGTGGTTGGAATAATTTTGGAGTGGCTTTTGTATAAGCCTAACTTCTATATTTTGGAGTGGTTTTCATATAATCCTAGTGTACCAGTTTTAGAATGGATTTCATACAAGCCTAATCTCCACCTTTTAGAGTGGCCAAGAGTGGCCTAGTTTCCAACATACATTTAGATATCCATGCCAATGTTATCATATCATAGTACATTCATGGGCTTCAAGAGCCATCTTATATGACACACATTTCATACTAGTATTAGTTCATAGTTTCACTTCATGAGGCAATGATGGAGCCAACAGACTAGCTAGCCTTTGTATTCTTGAGCCATCTATTCAAAGGGATTGGATACATAGTCCAAACATCGATCAACACTATTATGACCACATAGATTCACTTAGTGGGTGATGATGGAGCCAAAGCACTAGCATTTGCATTCTTGAGCCACTTTTAGGGAATTGAGCACTCAGTTCTGTTCATGATATTACTCTTGGTTTAGCACACATATAGCATCATTCAACATCACAATGGGTTTTATATTGGTCCACATACCTGATAAGGTGTATTCATTCCTTTCTCTTCCTCTTCCTCTTTCTCTTACCCAACTTTTTATGTTCTTATTTTATATATAGTGTATCTAGTAAGAATTAATCTACTCTTTGTTTTCTCTTGCAGATTCACACTTTACAACATGCTCTCTCTATGCACACCTATCATCATAAAACTTTATAAGCTTCACCCTTACATGTAATCTTAGGTATGCTTTATATTTTTAATTTATCCTAGTATTTTGATTTTTTGCATTATTAGAATAAAAGGGGGCAAATATAGTCATATAAAAGGTGGAAAATTGGTAACTTGAGTGTGGCTAATGACACCTAACCCATAGTTCCATCTTGATTACTTTAATGACCCTCATAGGCAACTTTTCACTAATTTTCAATCATCCATAACCTTTCAAAAATAAACCCAACTTACCCAAACTACTCTTTCCATGACAAATCCATCCCCCTAAGTCTTATCAGCTAAGGAAAATAATACCCAACTTAGATAATAGCATCAATGCCACTACTATCTACTTTTAGTGCTCCTATCTAAGTGCATTTTTAACCCCAATGGCTAGTCCCTTTTAGTTCTCCATCCTTCTCCTTATCTCCCTAATGTGATCACATTTTTCCCATTACCAATAGATCCCTATAAAATCCCATTCAAAGATCATTTGGAAGGGGTTGGAAATTATTACTAAGTAAGCAATAATACAAGTAATGCTACTTAAGAAATTTTCCCTATTCTCTATATATAGTGAACTGATACACTTACAAACTTATTCAAATCCTTAAACCAGTCCCTAGCCACCTCAAACACACCTAGTTTTAGCATTTCCATCTTCATACACTCTATTCTATAAAGGAAATAAAGTGGGAGAACTACATATGGCTTGATCCCTCTTATGAATATTGGTATGTAGGCAGTATGCCAACACAAGGGGTGTGGATACATGTTAAGTTCATCTTACACACACTAACCTCCTTTTATTTCTTAATGTTTGTTAAAGAATCATGGATTCTAGGTTTTAAAGACAAAATTTTCTCTTTAGGGAGTTCTATAGACATCCAATAGTCAAAACTTCATAAGTAGGGTCACACAGACATAGTGAACAAAACCCAAAAAGATTAAATCTCCTATGTAATACTGGTAGAGGTGGAATACAACATTTATGCCACTAGTGTCCTATTTTTGTGATCATATCAAATCATAAAAAAAACTCCAAATTCAGATTTGTGATATTGTCCCAGTCCCACATAGTAAATTCTAGACCCTATTAAAATTATTTCAGTTAGTTTGCATTTAAATCTTATTTTTTCTCCCTTATTACTATTTTTAGAAAGATTTAAGTTACATTCAAATTAGACAAATTAATAAATTAATTATTGAAAATTTATTTAATGATTTTATCACTTCATACCCTTAACTAAATTAGGAATAATACACCAATATTCCTAAAATTGTTAAATCATGTCACAAATCTATTTAGCCATGAAAATGACACAAATATGATAATGATAATTAGGTTTAATTTTTTTTGATGTATAAAACTTCAATGTTAACAATTAACATTGACTAAGGTGATGCATGAACTTTGATAATGAAAAATAGACTATAATAACATCAACAAGATGGCCAAAAGCATGTCAATGCAATAATAAACTATCCTACATTCACAATTTTTCTATCTACGTGATTATTATGTTTGGCATTTAAAACACATAACTCAAGGCTTATGAATGGATTTGATTCCTAAGTTTAAGGAATAAACCTATAAACATAGTTGAATGAATGTTTTTGACTAAAAATTAAAAGATGCAACTTCCACTATAATAAACACTTAATTTAATCAAAAAAATATTGAAACTATGATTACAACATCGAGCACACTTTCTTCTTTCTATATATATTATATTTTTATTAATTTAAGGATTTTATTTATATTTATTTCTAAGTATGTCTTTTTATAGTTCTATATGGAGTAATTATACATGTTTATCTTTTTTTATGTATCTTTTGCTTCATTGATTCAAACTAGAAAAAAATTATAGGGTTATTAAATAGACCTAATTTTATATACATTCAAATAAAGTCTATTAGTTAATATTTTTTGAGGTAGTTGGAGGGGGGGGTGAATAGTTGACTATGTATTATTGATAATATTTCAAGGACTATTAATTTTTGAAATTAGTAAAGAAATAAATATTCATTATAAAATTTAAAAACAAATATAGGTTACAAAATAGATGATCTTATCTAACTTTTCACCAAAGGGTTTTAAAAAAAAAGTAAAAAAATGCTAAAAAGTGAATTGACTCATGGTAGGCTATCTACTATGATTTTTATTAGAAGCAATAGTACCTATTCAAATATCTAATGTTTGACCTACTTATACTTGACCATTTAAAAAAAATAGTAGTTGATAAACTAGACTCAAAATGCTACAATTCACATTCTTATACCATCTTTAAATTTTGAGTGTAGATGTCTCAAATAATCCATACAAGTTGAGGTTTCTTGTTTTTAAGGAAAAACATGTCCACTTAAGACCGCCTTTTGGTCCCCCCATTACATGCACTTATCCAACAATAATTTGTGAAAATTGAGACTAATGGGGATAATTTAAAGATAAAAATATGAAGATTAAGGGTTAAGTTAAAGTAATAAATATAAATAGTAACTGATGGATGTTATCAAAGTGAAATGAAAATTAATATAAATGTAAAATCAATTTATTATTATTTTTTTCCACAAAAAATACTTTTGCATAGACACAAGAATTAAAAGTTGAAAGAAAGATAAGATTAAAGAAAATAAGTGTGTCTATGACTAATCATTTAAGAGTTGAAAAAAATAGAAATTAATATTACCACACACCAGATATTAGATATAATTATATTATAAATAAAATTTTATATGTTTGATGTTTTAGAGTGGTAAAATGTTGTAAGTATAAAATGAACCCATTTCTAATAATTATTTTTCCATGAAAATACATTTTTAGACACATAAGAGTCAAGTGTGTAAAATAAATATACAATTAAAAAGGATATATATGGATAATACATATTTCATTTAAACTAACTTATTGCACATTGGTATTTATCCTTACCATTATTTCACTATAAAAAACATCAGTAATGCTTTTGTGAAAGTTTATGTTAGTTTTAATTCTAAAAATGGAAACCAATTTGTCATAATTTTTTAAAATAAAAAATTGAATAAATTTTTATTGTAATTATTATTTAAATTGAAATTAAATAGAATAATAAAAAATGTATATAGAAAAAAATTAATTCACTATATATTTTTTATTCTAATTTAAAATTTGATGTTATTATTCATTCTATTCTTTAACTGAATTTGTCTTTCGTGTGAAAAAACTTCCAATATTTTTTGTAATATTATAGGCTATACCATAGATGTAAATTTTTATACTTGAGGTTACATGAAACTAAATTTGTCTTTCATGTGAAAACCATGTCTAAGTTATATGTGGTATTATTATCCCCAACTGATGTTAGTATTTTTTGCATGAGCTACTTCCCTAAAACTAAATTTGTCTGTAATGTGAAAATTGTGATCTCATTACATGTGGTAATCTCGTATACCTTTGAAAATTAGTATGATATGTAGACACTTCATTTTAACCACTTTCATGTCTAAATGTTATTTAGATTGACTTTATATAATTTCATGTAAGTTGAACTAGAAACCACCATTGGACCTAATTTACATCCACAATTATCCTTATAATCTAAAATCACAATGATACACCCCTAATTAGATTAATGGGTTCTATAGAATCATTTATATTATCTATTTCATCATAAATTAAATCAACCCTTTGCAAGTGTCTTCATAGGTGAATTCAGTGAATACTTGATTGACAAATAAACATTACAAAATTTACCTTTATTCTAATTACCAATTAATCACCTTAACTAATTATCCTAATAATTCCTCTAATATGAAATTACATGGATTTGAAATCACCTATTTTCTTAAAAATAAAAATTGAATTATTGCATCACATATGTGATGTCACTCAAATAAGTCAATGGGAAAGTGAAGGAGTATAAGAAAGCTCTTACACCCCTTTACACACTCTTCCTCTTACAACCATCAACACACTCAAGAGGAATAATAAATTAAATTTATCCAAAGTTACCTTCCATACTCAAAATAAATGGACTCTCTTACACACTCAAAGGGTGTAATCATGGATTTAAGGATTGATCTTCAACCTTCCATATTAATAGGAGATGAATTATCCATATTGATTCATAAAATATATAAATAAAACCCTCACACCTCTCATCATCAATCTTCCTAATGTAAACTTAGTATGTTGTATTATTCTAAGAAGATTCATCAAATCTCTCTCATGCTAAATCAAAGCCAAGACTAAGTGTAGACAAGAAGAGGTGCTTCCCACATAAGGATTCAAGCATCGATAAAGAATTCTACATCTATAAGCCAGGCTCAACCTCTTTAGAATGATTTTGGATAAAATATTTAATGGCGGTATAATGTTTTTTAATCTTCTAATATTTCAATTATTTCTTGATTATCACATATCTCAACCTAAGGATTAGGCTTGAAAAGTTGTTTTCAAGTTATTTTGGATTTATTCACTAACAACTGAATAATCTCTCTTGGATTCTTCTTCCACATAATGGCATGTCTGATGGGACACCTTAAAGTATTTGATGTATCCCATAACTTATTTTAGGCCATTACATTTCTTTTAATTTTTACACTTAACCTATTAACTAGCTTAATTTAACTCTTTTCCTTCCAAATTCTATTCAAACTCATTCTTGGTGTAAAAAATAAACTCACCCTACTAAATAGTGAATTCACCCCTATATATGGTGAGCTCGACCTGATAATTAGTGAATTCACCAACACAATATTTTTTTTATATTCTATTTGTAGGCCTAAATAGTGAAATTATCCTATAGAATGGAGGGATCATAGAAAACATCAATAAAATCATCATCAAAATGATGAAATCAGATTTTGTACCATTTAATCATTTATTATCTATATGCATAAATGATTTTTATACCTATTTAATAATGAAATAACTCTATACAATGGTGAAATAAAATCAAACTAGTTAAATCATTATGGTTTAAATGATGAAATCACTCTACAAATTGGTGGGATCATAGACAACATTGGCAACATTATGATTAAATCAAGGAAATCACATCAAAATAACATTATCATTCTAGTAATTGGTGAATTCAAATTTTAATACTTTCTATTTTATTGTTGTGTAGGTTTCAAATCAATTAAATTTCTTAGAATTGGTGAATTTGATAAAAATGGCAGGATCACCCTACTAAAAGATAAAATCATTCTATGCAAAAACCAAGGCTTAAAAAAACCAAATTTCAAACTCCTTTCTAACTCAAAGCCATTTTTATCAAACTTCTAATCTTTTTTGTTTTGTTACCTTTGCCAAAGAATGGTATTTTGAGTCAAAAAAATTCAAATTCTACTTCACATTTCGATTTAGGCATCAAAATGAATTCACACTTTTATTTGGGATTTATCAAAACTTGTTCATTTTTAAAATTACGTACTTTCTTGCAAGTTTATTTATTGCTTGATTGTGTTGTGGAGTTATTTTTGTTTGTATGCTCTCCCCTTTTTGGGTTATTTATAAATGCCAAAGTTCTTATTTTCCTTTACCCTATTTTTTATTTGATTTATTGGGGTGGATTTCATCACCTTATCAGAAGACTTTAGGGGTGCATTAACCTAGAATGTGACATCCTATCATCTTACCAAACCCTACTTATCTGGTGAGGTATAGAAATCAAAGAAAATTTCCATTGTGAAAACTTGGATCATAAAGTCATGTGAGGAAATTAACCCAAGGGAGTTATTTATAATATCATAAGTTATTATGTGTTACCCTCAAAATGAGAAATCTTGGAAATGATATTTAGCTTCTTCACTGATATATTTTCACCTATGTACCATGAGGTATATAGGGACCATCTATATATCCCAAGTAAAACTATGAGTAAACCCAAATCTATTAGCACTTCATTAGGACTCTTAGAATTGAAGTGGTTGTGAAGGGATAATACCCCATCACGAATGTCCCAATATTGGATCACCTATTATATGCCTCTTTTACCATGGATCATTCATTGATGTAGGGTTACAAAGGTAAAAACCATTGAATATTGCCTTAATTGTATGAACCTTGAGAGAGAGTGATGGCTTAAAAACTTTACCAAAAATCCCAATAATTTATTCAATGAACACTTAAATTTTGTAATCCTGTCTCAAGGCAAGTGTTTTGTAAGGCTTAATGGATGTGATACAAACCCATGCCAATAATTAAATTTCCTTGTAATGCTTATGTGGTGTTTCTTGATTGTTGTGTTGAAACTTTGTTCATACTTGAGACCAAATCAAACCAACTAAGTCCAAATTCAAAACCATTTTTTATAGACACATAACAAGGCCTAGCTCTATGAAAATTACAAGTCAAACCAAAGTGACATGTTAAAATTTGATCTTAAAACTTGCTTTACTTGTCTATATCACATCAATAGAATTCCTAATTTGAACCAAAATTCTTGTTTTATTCCTAATTACCACTTCAAAACAAGTCAACTTTCTTTGGAAATTTGAACTAAAATATGATTTCTTGTTCATGTTGTGTCATTATACCATTTATTTTATTTCAAAATCAAGTGCCAATTCTAATCCAATATTATATTCAAGGTTAAACCAAGTGTGAAATCCAATTCAAATTTATTTGCAAAGTTAAAATAAATTCCAAACTTATTATTCTTATTGTGTCATTATATTGTCCATTTGATTTAAAAGAAAGTATCAATTCTAACCCATCCTTATTTTCAATGTAAAACCGAGTCTAAATTTTAATTATAATTACCAATACCATTTATAAGACTAAAACATAATTTTATTACAATTGTGTTAAGACCAATTCCCTTTAGAAAATTAAAATTTTTAAGTCTAGTTCAAAACTTTATTTACCATTATCAACCAAGACCATTTATTGTGTCAACCTTTACACAATTTAAAAGTTTATAAAGTGTATAAATTAGGCCAAGCATCCTTTATTTGTTCATAAAACCAAGTTTCCAATATCAATACCTTATTTAAAATAAGATCAAGTGTAAAATATTTCATAAGTCTAAATGTTGAACACTTATATTTGAAACAATTGTGCCCAAAACTTATGATATTTTAACTTGGGTAAGATCCTTTGAAATGATTTCATTGATAATTTGATTACCAATTGATATTCCTAATTAGGTCACACACCATGTCAATACATAGTTCTAAGCATCCAATACCTTTTCAAGATAAAGATTATAGACTTAGACATGCCTAAGTACACATGTATTGAGGCCAATTACAACCCCTAATTTGATGATAAGGTAGTCTACAATCCCTATAGGTATGATCAATATATAGATGATGAGTAAAACCAATAATACATTATTCATGCATTACCCAATATTTAAATTAAGCAACATAATGCATATCTACTGATTGTGTCACCTAATGTGGAACATGGCCAACACCAATCATACCTATCACATGTGCCATTTTATGTTAAGAATTGACCTAATCCAATGTACCTTGTCAATCCACCACTTACTGATGAATATCGACAAGATCAATTTGATCACCAATTTTCTAAAAATAAAGATGAACATCTTAATAGATTGTTAGATATGGGTGTAAAGTTTTCCCCTAGTTTTCCTATAAAAAATTTCAATGCTTGGTTAGAAAACCTAAACAAACACCTCTTACATTAATAGACAACCAAGTTTCCTCTAGCCAAGATTAAAAATTCAATCAATCCTTAGTGGTGTTAGATGAAGGAAATGATCAATTAGTTGACCCTCCCACACAAAGACAATAATTTATTACCAAATAGACAAATATAATATTTTTATATCTTCCTTAGCTCATTCCTTGGCCACATTAAAAAAAATACCACATTATTGTATTTCAATCATCCAATATAACAACCATTGGATTTATAGACCTATCCAATTTATAATCTAAATCCATTTACCAACCAAACATTAGTTTCAAATATGTTTAACATACCCATAATTGAAACTAATCTATAGTTGAATCTCCTTTTAGATTCTACCAAACATGTGGATAACTCTCAAGTAGAACATTTTAACCCACATGATGTACCGTCCAATGAACAACAAAATATTATTATATCATCTCCATGACCTCCTTATTATAATACATTGAAAAAACAAATATCAAAACCATCCAAGTTAAAACAACACATTACAAATTCGCAACCTCAAAAAGTGGAAACTAATCCTCCACCTAAATACGTGGAGACCAATGTTCCATTGCAATAATTACCATTCAATCTCCAACCAACATTATCTAATAGAAACATGTTTTTATTAGTCAACCAATTACTGATCTAATTCAACAAGGTGCCTTTTCAATCCAACAACATGTGCCATTTAACCAATACCAAGTTCATCTTATGCATCAAATTCTTAGGAATCAATAGCAGGTTCCCCTATAAACCCAATAAGTTCTATTGAATGCTTAATATAAAATTATTCCATTCATGCCTTAATTAGCTAAAAATAAATGCCACACTCAAGAATGAGTGTCACACAAAAAATAATCTCATATAATTAATACAACTCTACTCAAAGAGTGAATATACCTAGTGGAACACACATGTTCACATTCCTCAATATGTTGTATTACCTCTTTATCAATATCAAAGTATTGTACCTTTGAATACCCAACAAAATTTTCCCACTTCTTCTCACTTTGTTTATACCTTTCAATATTTACAAAAGGTCAAAGATAAATTTTATGCAAATGAAGTAGGAAATCAAAATAATAATTTTAAATTATATGACATATGATCCTATCCTTTTGATATGATCTATCTTTATATACCTTTTCCACATCATTTTAAAAATTCCAAATTTTGAAAATACAAAAGAAAATGTGATCCTAAGGATCATCTAAAATAATTATTTATTTGGTTTCAATAAGTTACATATAGCCCTATATACCTACTTAATTTTTTCCCACATAGTTTGATGGGACATGTTTGAGAATGGTTTCTTGGTATACTTAAGAATTATGTGGATAACTTTGTCTAAGAGATTCATACAAAATTTTTATTTCAACATAGAACATAGACTGACAATGGTGGATCTTTGTTAGACTAAATAAAGGGGAGGATAAATATTTGTCAATTATTTGCAATGGTGGTTCTCCTTATCTAGATAAACATCACATAATCTCCCTGGTAAACAATTGGTCGTAATTTTCACTATAAATGTATAGTTTGATGTCATTTATAACCTCAAACTTGTTTATGCTAATAAATTTGAATAATTTAATTCTAAATGGATATATATTGATCAATAAATCATCAATAAATAGATCATAAATATTTATTCTTAGAACCAAACTCAAACCAGGGCTCAAACACAAGTTCATGAACAAGCACAAACACGTACAACAAAAAATCCTTAACCATTCAATAGAAATAAAAATGTTTTAGGAGATACAATGACTAAATCATGTCATGTGAAAATGTTTAAACTCCTTCATGTTTAAGAAAACATAGTTACTCAACCTTTTGTTTTCAAATGCCACCTCTAAGGAGAGGTCATTACCATGACATATTTTTCCACACTCCTGGCATGCTCATTGAGATGGTTTTCCAAAATATATTTTCTACCAACATGATCATTTGGATGGTACTAAAACCATTTATTAAAACCAACCTAAACCTAATTAGTATAATAAGTATTAATTTTTTTATTATCATCAAGTTAAAGGCCATTTCATTCATAGATGTGTACAACTTTACCATCTTATTAAATATTTGATTTTAAGTGGAGAGATATCATTAGATAATGTGGCTATGACATATAATAAATATTTGGGTATATATTAAAACATTTTTACACATCATAATGCCAACAATTAGATTCAAAATCAACATCCTCATCATAGACAACAATAATAATAGCAAAACTAGAATCAAGGTTAAGATAACCATTCCAATTAAGTCAATTATAAAAGTGTCACTTATTACTACAATATTTTAGTCACATAACTAGAAAGCACATTGCTACCATTAGGATAAATTCTAAGCTAATTTCCAATAATACCCATATACCTTCATCATCCATTGTAGGACCCCCCTCCCCCTCCATTTTAGGTAATCCTCCTTTGGCTAGTAATGGCCCAAAAGTCACTCAAAAATAAAGTTTTATCATTTTAGGCCTTCATTCCCCTTATTTTAATTATGGTAACCTTCTGATAACTCAAGGATGCACCATCATAACTCAACACTCAAAGGTTACCATTTAAGATCTTACACCTTTTTCCTCCAAAAATCCCAGTCAAGGTATTCCACCTCAATATACTAAGCCAGTTGCTCCTATTGAGGACAAGCCCTATGTTATTTTGGAAAAATTACAATAGACACCAATGGAAATTTATATTTTAGATATTTTGTGTATATAAAATGCTCATAAAAACACATTGAATGAGATTTAAATCTAGTCCAAAGTTCCAAGTGACATTATGCCAAATAAATTTCAAACACTTAGGAGTCATATGGCTCTATGCCAACAACTCAACTTTGATAAAACATCTACTCATCACTTAGACCTTTGAAAAGTAACCTGCTTTATATTAATGCAATTATATCCTAGAATAAATTTAAAAGAGTTCTCATAGACAATAGTTTAAGGTTGAATATTGTAACTTTGAAGTTGGTCAAACATTTGGGATACACATTAGTATATCTTTATCCAAATACCATTACCATCAAATATTAGGATAATGAGGAATAAGAATGTTAGGGTACTATTTGTCTATCTATTATCATTGGGCCCCTAACCCATAATACTTAGTTCCATGTTCTTGATTTAAAACTATCTTATAACTTGATCCTTAGGATACCATGGACTCATGAATTATGTGATGTACATTCTACACTTCATTAGTGTATCAATTTTCCCATTTTGGGTTAGAAGTCACTATTTTTGGTGACTTGTAGTTGTATCAATTCTATAAACATTTGGAAGTATAATATGAAAGCTAAAATTATTACTTTGGCATAGATACTATTCCCAAAAAGGACAAGATATTTTATCATCTGGCTAAATACAATTATGTGGATCCATGTACACTTACTTCTCCTTCATCTAAATCATCTACAAAAATATCCAATCAGTTCACTATTCAAGATAATGGCCTTGGGGAATACAAAATTAGTAATACATTTCATATGGTTAAATTTACTAATATGCCTAAAGAATATGGTAGGCATAAAGAGAAAATTACTAGAATGGAATGGTGCAAGAAAGGTGATTCTAATAAAAAATGACCCTTTATTTTCATCAAAACCACTTCCTAATAGCAAGAAAAAATCAAGGTTGATGATGATTCATGTCTATATAATGATGATTTTTCCACTTGAACCAAAATTCAAAGTATCCTATTCCAAATGGGATAATGGATAATCAAGCCTATAAGGGGAAAGTATTGGGGAAAAAATAGCAAGGACTTATTGATCTAGTATCAATTACTAAACATAAGGGAACTTGAGGTGTTGAATATAAACAGTGTAGGTGTGACCTCATAAATCTTAAGAGTAATTTCTATTTATTGTTTAACATGGACAATGATAACAATGATATAGAGTCCTATTATATAATATATGATGAGTTGGATGATACTAATTTATTTTACCCCAATACCATTTATACCACATTGGTGTGCCATCTTATCCCCCTTTTTTCCTTCATCATCCCTAATTAATGGACTAGGACCAACAAGACTCTTACATACCATTAGATGATTTTTATAATGATGAAGAAATTTATGAATTTATGGGCCTCATATATAATGTTCCACTTGGTGATCACAAATAAGGATTTTACATTACACTCAACCCTGCTACTTATTATGGAGAGAGTGAACTTCCTTGGTCATAAACAAAAATAAAAAGAAAAGAAAACATTGAGGTTCCAAAGTGAAATCCTCTTTGAGGAAATTTTGAACCAAGGTTCCATTAGATGTGGAAGTTCACCCTCTTTCAAATGAAGCCCATGCCTCTTCCATTTATATAGCTTCATGATTCTTAGGTATTACTTAAGAACAACAACAATCATTTGATCAATTATTTCAAGATTATCTACATGCCACTCATGAATCAATCTATAACAACAAAAAATTATCAAATAATTTAATATTCTTCACATGCCTTTGCCAAATGGCCTTTTTTAAACCTCTATGATTCAGTTTCTTCATTTTTGGGTGAACTTGATGATCCATTCAAACAAATAAATGAAAAATTAAGATCAATGTACAACTTTGCTGACTATTTTAGAATATGGTTCCACACTACTTATGGAAGATATCATTGAAGTTAACATTGTAACACCCATTGATCACAAATAGATCAAACTTGGAACACCCCTTATTGAAGAGGAACATGATATTCTTACTACCCTCACTTGGGAATTTCTTGATATTTTTTTCATGGTGTTATTTAGATATTCAAGATTGTACCCTGATTTAATTGTACATTACCTTGTTGTACACTCTAATGCAAGGCTAATTAAATATAAGTTGATAAAAATACACCTTCACATAACCATTCTTGTAAAGAAAGAATTGGATAAAATTTTAGAGGTAGGGTGTATTCATGCTACTGATTAATTAGATTAGATATCCAACATAGTCGCAATCAAAAAAATGACACAAGGAATACACTTATGTAGTAACTTTAGATTTATCAATAAAGCATGCCCAAAGGATGACTTTCCTTTTCCCAACATTGATATGATTTTATGTTTCATGATAGGGTATGAGATGTTATCTTTTATGGATGGATTCTTAAAATATAATTAGATTAAAACTACATTAGAAAACTAACACAAGACATCATTCACCACTCCATATGGAACATTTTGTTATCAAGTGATGCCATTTGGTCTCAAGAATGTTGGTGCCATATACCAATGTGCCATGATTGTCATCATCCATTAAATGATGCACAATATTGTTGAATATTACATAGATGATATTTTGGGGAAATATAAAATTAGAGTAAGATATCTAAACATATTAAAAAGCATATTTTGAAGGCTTCATGAATAGAATGTCAGAGTTAACCTTAAAAATACGTATTTGGAATTATTTTAGGAAAATTGATAGGTTTCATCATCTCCCATAGAGGTATTACATCTAATCTATCCAAGGTTAAGACCATTATAGAAATGCCTCCACCTTATAATCTCAAATATATCTACATTCTATAGGAAAAAATCTAGTCTATCATGTAATTTATTTCTCAGTTGGTGAACATATGCCATATCTTCACTCATATTTTAAAGAATGGTACCATTTTCTCATGGAATGCCTATTATCAATAGACATTTTAGAAATTAAAAAAATATTTGGAAATTCCACCTATTATAACTTCACTAACATATGGAAAACCATTACTTATAAACATCTTAACAACTTATTGTGCCTTAGGGGCATTCCTAAAACAACATAATGATTAGGGGAAAGAATGAGTCATATACTATTTGAGTCACACATTGGTTGCCTATAGACATAACTATAGATTAATTGAAAAGGCTTGATTATCCATGGTATTTATAATGCAAATGTTTTACCATTATATGATAAACAACAATACCATTATCATTTCCAAATTGAACCCACTCAAATATCTACATTTCAAGGTAGCCTTGACTGGTCATATGGACAGGTGGATCATGATATTGAGAGAATTTGAATATGAATATGTTCATCAAAAGTTCATTAAGGGGTAGGAACTTATGGACTAGCTTGTTGAAGTACCCATTTGTGATACCAATCCACTTATTTTAAATTTTCCTAATGATCAATCATGACTCTAGATGACACTTCTTATGTACCTCAACACTAGACCCTTTATTTTGATGGTTCTTATACTTCTCATGGATCAAGAGGTTGTATTCTCTTCATGAAACCATATGGGAATTTGATTCCCAAGTAATTTTGAATTGGTTTCAATTGTACTAATAATATTATAGGAAGCACTCATTGTAGGGCATCATTTAGAAATATAATGGAACATCAAAAATTTACCTATCCATGGAGACTCATATTTGATTATTAACCAGGTGACAAAGTAATACCAAATAAAATATGACAAACTTATTCCTTCAAATAATATGGTGGAACAACATAAACATAGATTTAAGCACATTAAATTTGAATAAATTCCTAGATCTAGTAACAAAACTATCGATGTAATGGAAACAATTGGCTACCTAATAATAATTACATATACTTCTATTGTTTACTAGTTTTTTATTAAACATATCTTAAATATAACTCATGAAAATTTAAAATATATACTAATATTTGATATTATTCATCCCAACTCTCCTTGGTACTCTAGAATATATTCCTACCCCCATGAAAATATTTTCCCTTTTAAACTTTCTCTAAATAAGCAAAAATATTTGATTCATTCCACCTCTCATTATACCATTCTAGTTACCACTCTCTATCTTACAGGATATGATGGAACTCTACTTCATTTTTAGATTTGATAGAGTCTAGATTAATACTTAGAGAATTACATGAAAGGATTTATGGGGCCCACATTGGTGGCATGGTCCTTTCTAAGAATCTCCTACATACAGGGTATTACTGGCCCACTATGGAGCTCAATGCATGTGCACATATTAAAAAGTTTATGTCTTATCACAAGCATGCCAATCTCATTCATGCACCAACTATGCCACTTATTTAAACCTTTTAGATTTTTACTAGTGTAAATCCTATATTTGATTAAAGGGTTGAGAAATCTAAATTAGTGAAATAATATGCAATAAATAACCAATGATTTATTATAGAATTTGACTTGATTTAAATTTCTAAAAATATTATAAAATATGTGGAAATAAATACTTATCTAGAAAACACCTAATGTAGAATATTTGAGTGTTGAAAATTGTGATATGAATAGGTTTGAGTGTCATCAACTAGATACCTATGTCATATCCTCTCCTAGATAGTACCACCACACTTGGACAATAATGTTATGTGGCTCTAGTGTTTTTAAAATGGTGACAATGTCCTCTATGGAGGATTATTCCTAATTTTTGGGTAGACCTACACCTATATTTTTGGGTTATGTCCCTACACACATGAAGTCTAAAACTATATACTATACTTGTAACAACTAATTTATGATGTAAACCTTAAACCTTCTTGCATGTAAGGAATGAGCTGAAATATGTGTTAATTAGTAGGATAGGTTGGACATCCTCAACACCCCACTATGAAGAGAGTTGTATAAATACCAATACATTGAGGAGGTATCAATATCGATGTATTTCTACCCACTTAAGTGTTGGTTCAAGTACAAGTGATTCTATAATGATAATGGTATTGAACCATTGAGTGTGTTTGAGATATAAAATCTTGAAAATCTAGGCTTAGGGTAGTTGTAGATGGTAGTATGTAGAAGTAGGTTAGACTAAGGATTAATAACCTTGATTTTGCTCAACTTATTTTGTGTTTGAATAGGTTTTTTACATATATTTTCCATATAATGGATAGAGGTCTAAAATTCATGTATTTATAGTGTTGTGTAACTTATGTAGATAATATAATATGCTTAGCCCAACCTTAAGAGGGTTTAACTTTTGAAAATATATCTATTCGAGAGAGTTAGGGAAAAGGATTTTAGCACTATGTTGGTGACACTAGTTCCATGTGGATCTAATGTTATTAATGTCCATATGGTAAGTTTATAGGCATGAGGGGCCAAGATCTGGGAGTGAAGGTTTGATATTATCCTTTAGTTGACTAGGGGCACTTATTGTCTACACAAAGGCTTCAAAAGTTTGATAAAAGGCTCTAAGATAGGTATAGAGCTAAGCTAAGAATAGGTTATATCAAGTAGCACTCTTAACACTCAAATAATATTTTTAGGTGATTAAATATCCCACCATTTATTCTATAAATCTATAAAAGTAAAATGACTAGTATAAAGAAAAAAAAAACGTACTTGGACTTACCTAGGAAGTGAAGCCTATGTAGCTGAGTCTGAGTATGTGGAGCTAGGTCTAAATATGTGAAGAATGATCCAAATCATGAATTGTAAATGAAATAATCATAAATAAATCCTTACTTAAGAGATATTAAAATCAAAAGTCTATGCTTAATAAATAAGTAACTAAGTAAAACTGAGTAAAGAGATGGGAAAGAGAAAGGATTGAATACACCTCATTGGGTATGTTAACCAATGCATGAACTTGGTGACAAATTGTGTGTGTGCATGTACATAGGGAGAAAATAATTGAATATTTTGGAATAAGATGATACCTTTCTAAATACTCATATGTATGTGGATAAAGAACTCAAGCAGGCTATGAATCCATCATTGCCCACCCATGCTTGTTAGATTATCACCTATGAATAACTTCAATTAGACTGAAAGTGTGTCTAACACTCTCATGTGGGTGACTAAATAACTCAATTAAGCTAGGAATCCATCATTAAACACCTATGTGTAGTATATTAATATTAAATTGAACTACACAAAGTGATGGAACTATATAACAAGGTATATCTAACTGTGTATGTCAGATCTACAACCACTCATATACATTAGGAAAATTTGGGCCACTCGAGAATGACAACCATGGTAGATGGAGTAAGGCATGAAATTTATGACAACCTATAATATTATGTCAATTTTATATAATTTAGAGAATGACATGGAATTTTATATTACATCTAATCAACTTGTGTGTAACTGAGCATATAGAAATAATGTGTTGTACACATGCCCCCAATGTGATATCTAAGTATACTAATTTTGGACTGAGTTGTAATGAATGTATTTGAATATATGAAATGAATATGGAAATGATCATGACATGAATGATTCCCCAAATCTAAGAAACTACTATGAATTTGAGCTGAACGAGTGTGAATATGAGCAAAATATGAGCATAATTTTCAAACTTATAATTGTATCTATGTAAACATGTAATGTACCTAGTGTACTATTTTAGCTAATATGAACTACCCTAAAATTGGGGCTATTAGATATTATTTCCATGTGGTGTTAATGTCCCAATATAGGTGCTCATGTTTGTATAATTTGAAATTTGATTCATTGTACAATTTTTTTATTCCCTATTTTTTCTTGTCTTTTAAATGTGTCTAATTTTTTTAAATTGAGCTTGTGTGCTTAAAAATCTTCTATGAATGCAATGTAAGAGCCTAATATTTGTGATAAACCCCTATGAATTCCCCCTCTTTTGATGGTAGTTTTTTACTTGTGAAAGAAATATCCTAAAAAAATAGATCTATAAAATGTGTTATCCAAAGTATATATGATAATTGCATGATAATCCAATACAATGTGCAAACATAACATTAGAATGTAAAATAATTTGAGCATAAGTATGTAATTTAATATGTATGCTATGTATAAATTTGTAAAATGGTGTCAATATACATGCAATCAATTTTTATAACAATAAATATCAATACATACCTAGGGATATGATGCATGATGTCCATCACACCACCCAAGTAGGAAGGGTAGATGCATGAGGTCCCTTAGGGCATAAAAAAATAGTGTGTGTAACAAGAAAATACACATTTATGGCCATGATGCATAAAATAAATCATACATATAAAATACATGAGGCATGACAAATAGGCCAAGGGGAAAAAATACAAGGGACATGGGCACATGTCACTAAATTTGAGAACATAAGACATACAAAGCCATATTTAAATGTCCACATACGTAAGAAACAAGTAAGATGGCTTAGAGACACATAGAATGACATGTTCAAATTTATGCATACACAATTAAGAAATCAAACACAAGGGACATAGGAACTTGTTCAAGGCATACATGAATAGAAGTAGTGTAGAGATAAAGAATAATGGCATATTAAAATTCCTTCAAATAAAGAATATAAAATACAATCAAGTATAAACTAGGAAAGATATAAACTAAAACATGCATGAGTGTAGTATAAATCTATGTAAGATCTAGGATGTACATATGTTGATTCTAAATTAGTGATAGTCAGAAGCAAAATATGAGTATGCATAGTAATAATCAATATCAAGATATAGCAATGCTAAAATTTGAATGTATAGAATGTAAGGATAAAACTTGGTAATAAAAACTATGTTTAAGATGCCCTAGAGTGGGTGAATGTGTCAAACAAATAACCATGAATTAGTGTATATTTCCCTGATGAGCCCCATAAATGTCATGTTATTGTGTCCATCTATTGTGCTCATCATGCTTGTTTACCATGCTTTTGAAACACTTTTCCATATAGTTTCCTACTTTCATAAACCATATAGCATTATGTTTTCAAACTCTTTTAAATAGTTGAAATTATGTATTGAGATTAATTATATGATGGTTATATATTAATTTAGGATGATTTTTCTATGTATGTTTTTTTAAGATGTTTTGAAGAAATAGGTATATAGCATGGAGCATCTTGCAGTAAAAGGAATCTCATTACACAAACCATCCTATAGCCACTACATGACCAAAGCTACAGATGAACAGATTTTGATTCTCTTCTAACTAAATAATATAAATGACTCTAACCACCATGGATTTAAATAAGTGTTTTAAGAATGAAACAAACCTATTTGTCTTGCTACAAAGTCACAATATTCACATGAAGAATGTTTTTAGTGAAAAGAACCAATTTTAGTTATTTAAATTTGAATGTATCTTAGAATATAATGTATATATTATTTTTAGTAAAAAAATATCCTATACAATATATAAATACATAGCACCAAAGTTGAGGAAATATATAAAACATAGTATTTACTTAATAGAGATTGTCAGAAGTACATTGTGTTAAGCAATTGTAATTGTAACTTCATGAAGCAATTTGTTACTACACTTTTAATTAATATGAGTGATAAATTATAAATTCAATATAGTATTATAAAAGTAAGGGTTTAACTTAAAGTTATAAGGAGGAAGGGTCCCCTTTGGAAGGCTGTAGTAGCATTCCAACCTATCTAGTTAGTTAGGCATGCCATTTAATTTCCTTAAGGTTTGCGTGTTTCATTTCTGATTTGTGTAAGTTACATTCTTGTCTAATATTTATTTTTGGAAGCTTCCCATGCATAATAATTTATTTTACTATATTTTTTTATGTTTAAACACTATAAATTCATTTATTACACTTAAACATCTTAGATACAATTAACAGAATGTCAAATTAGAGATTGAGTGTGCACATACAATGATATCATTCTATCACGTCTAAACCTTGGATTGAAATTTAAATGGGGAAGAAGGTATAGATCCATGGTTACTCTCCTTAATCATTTTGATCAAGATAATAATATTTGATTATGAATTAGATGTTGGTCATTTTTGGTGTCATTGCTAGGGAAGGGTGTCACACACTTGTAATCTTCAATCTTGATAGCAATTATTTCTAGATATTATTTATTTATGTTTATTTTTTTATAGATTAAATATTTCATGTTTCATAGTCAAAATTTTCACTTTTTACAATTAGGATAGTGGAAATTTTCAAAAACCCCTATATTACTAACCCTGTATAGGTAGGGTGGGTAAAAATTTAGAAGGAAAAAAAAGTGGTCGACACATGCAAAGTGAAGGGGACTATTTAGGAGTATTTTTGCCTAAATCATTGCACATTTATACAATATCCAAAATTAATCCTACAACTTAGGAAAGTGAAGGAAATCCTAAAGGTCACTCATAAGTGTCAATATAATAGGTTAAGAAAGAATTTTTTTTGGCTGGACTGGTATCATAAGCTGGAGATCTTGAAGAGGTTCATACCCCTAGAAGAGACCCACATGCACCACCTATGATAATTCACACATTATGACCTCATATTCATGCATCTAAATTTTTCTTGCCTTTGTCACCCAAATTTCTTGCTAAGGAGGATTTCAAAGCTATTTTTCCCCCAAGAGAAATACCAAGCCAATAAAATCTTCCAATTTAGAAAGACTCTTTACTAAGACACTAGTTGAATATTTTGAAACCTCCTCACCATCCCCATTGTTTAAGAATCCATACATTCCTAAGGAAAAAGATAAATTCTCCATCTTTTACACCCTAGGAAATGAAAGAATTGATAGGAATTTTAAGCATTGGGTAGAAACAACCTCCCATTTACCAACATAAAGAGTATTCATGGGGGATCACTAGGAATAAAACACTACCAATGAGTTTTCTATTTTTTAATTTCCTATCCTCATTACTAATGGAAATTCACCCATGAAAAATATACTTCACTCTACCCTCCCTACCTTTAAAGGAAAAGAGTCTAAGGATCCAATTTTTTTTTAAGTTTGACATCTTATGCCATAGCTATGATTATAATAAAGACACTCAGAAACTCAAACTATTTCCAACAACATTCAAAAATAAATCACTTAGATGGTTAATGGGACTTGGAAATGATGCCATTTATACTTGGGAAGAAATGAAGGAGAATTTTTTGATGAAATATCGAGACTATTGTAAGGGCAAAAACAACACGAGAGATGACATTTTCTGAATGAACCAAGTTGATGATGAGTCACTAGAGGAGTTTATTGAAACATTTTTGTAAAGATTGCAAAAATCCAAATAGACCAAAATGGACAAGGAATTGATCAAACTGATATTCTTGAAAGGAATTAGATATGATTGTTTGGAGGCACTAGATCTAATGTCTAGTGGTGATGTTTTACACTATTATTTGATGAACTAATAGTCTATGTATGAACTACTCCATATCAACCATGAAAAAAAGTAGGGGCATAACCCTTCCTAGAACATCTATTTTAGGATTGTCTAAAGGTGAATTTAGTATCCTACTCTAGGACATGAAGTTGGACATCATCAATCACCTAGCTACTCAACTTGGTACATTACATATATAAAGAAAGCAAGAAGAAACCAAGAAATCCTTAGAAACCTATTATATTAAATGAAAAAAGAAGGTGGATTGCACATGCCATTCCATGAATTCTCAAGTAGATAATATCATTGTGGAAAATCCTTAGATAATAGAGTTGCATACCATAAGAGAAGATGAGAACCAAGTGTTTTTGTGGCTCAACAGGAACTATGGGTACAAAGACTAGGTATGTCATCAAATTCTATGTTTGCCAATTATCAATTCTCAAATAAGCCTAAATATGGTTCTTGGATGAATATACCCAATCCAAATTGGTCCCAAATAAATTGGTATCTACCTTAGAATCAATTATGAATGCAAAAAAATTGAAAATAACCTCAATAGGGGAAATTCCAAAACTAGTAATGGTTTTATCCCTCTAATCTATGGTAATGATAATGGAGAGGAAATCAAGGCTTTCCCTAATAAATATAACTACAACAATAGAACATCATTCCAAACACTCATAAACCTATTCAAACCATTAAATTACCTACCCAACCCATCCCTAATCCTACCAGTAAGTTATTTCAACTGACACAATCCATTGAAAAATGCAATATCCAACATACACCTTGGATATTAATCAAGTTTAACTTTGCTCAGGCCATATTCTTCCACAACTCAATTCACCCATAATCATAGAACATTTTAAACTAAATACACTCTATACTAATCTGGAGCGACTTATAGCCAATCCTAAGCCAAGCCCATTATAAAATAAAAAATAAACTGATAATCCTCCTTTTTTGGAGAGATTGAGCATATCACATCCTCAATAAGATCTTGGATTTGATATCTTAGGATAACTTAAGAATGTCTGCATCCAAATCCCACTCTTTCAAGAAATAAAGGATGTTCCTATCTATAATAAAGTTATTTGAGAGCTATGCTTGAAAATACTAAGAAGAAAGAAGAAGGATATTAAAATAGTGTTGGTCATAGGACAATTAGTAGATATTATGTTAGGAAACATAGTTCCCCCAAATTATTCTAATCTAGGAAGTCATGTCGTTAATGTTAGCATCCACAACCAACCTATTTGCAATTATTTCATTAACTTGGGTGTAATCATTAATGTGGTGACCATGGAGACCATGCAACAAATAAAGTTTACTACTCTTTGTCCAACACCTACCATCCTCTAGATGATTGACAAATCAACTATTAAACCTATAGGAATTATTAAGGACTTTGTTATCATTGTGGATTTTTGGAAATATCTACTATACTTTATTGTCGTATAGCTGAAGATCAATTTGGGGGTTATCCTCTCATCTTTGGTCACCCATGGTTGGCTACCACTAATGCCTTTATTGGCTATAGGTTAGGAAAAATGCTAATTTCCAACAAAAATGACACCAAAAAATTGGTGTTATGTCCACTAGCTTAGCTTTCCTCAAATGATTGACCAATTCTTTAGATTGATGATATTGAAGAAGATATCTCTTTATAAACTCTTTGCATAATTAACTAGAATCCATCCTTGTAGGCCTAAGAATAAGATACTTTCATTACTAGTATCCTCCATAATACCTATTGACAAGATCTTATAGAAAGCAACCTATTGGAATGTACACCATGACCTCTTTACAATACCTTTCATGAGAATTTTTCTAAAAATACAAGAGACATTTGGGAATTCCATATATTAATTACACATCAATGTAGTTATGATCCATTAATCACCAATGCAAAGAGCATGCTTTCTTTAAAAAAGAAATTATACATTTTGCCAAACAAACCTCTCAACATCAACACTTCTTTAGCACCCTAAGAAGAAAGTTAGTTACTTATAATGCTGAGAAGGAACACAATAATATTTTAATAATATTACCATGACATGAGAGGAATCCCTATAGATTTATGTATGAACCACATTTACATTAAAGAAGAAGCAAACCTATTCACCAATGACAAAGAAGAATGAATCCTACAGTCAAAGACATTGTCAAAACTGAGTTGTAAAAACTCTTGGATTTAAGATTTGCTTATCTTATCTTGTATAGCTAGTGGAACATTCCCCTAGTCATTATCCCAAATAAAGGATACAAATGGAATATTTTTTTTGAATATAGAGAGTTTAATGCTACTACTAATAAGGATCACTTTCCCCTTCTATTTATTGATCAAGTATTGGATACGTTAGCTAGGAAGTACTTATCTTTCCTAGATGGATATAGTAGTTATAATAAAATACATATTTCTCCACAAGACCAAGATAAAACCACTTTTACTTTCCCTTGGGGAACATATGCCTATGTCATCTTTCCATTTGGTCTTTACAATGTCCTAGCTACCTTTCAAAGGGCTATGTTGATCATATTTTCTAATCTCTCTCATAATTTTGTTGAAATCTACATAGATGATTTCATTGTTTATGGGCAGACAGTCATTGAAACATTGACCAACCTAGAGAAAGTTATTCAATGCTTTTAAGACCATCAATTATCTCTAAGCAATGAAAAATGTTACATAATTATGATTGAAGGGATTATGTTAGGACATCATATATCCCCTACTAGATTTAAAGTTGATCTAACAAAGATAAGTATCATCAAGTATCTAACCATGCCAAAGAGACATAAAGATGTTAGAAGTTTTTTAGGACATGTTAGTTATTATAGATGACTCATCCAAGATTTTAGTAAAATCTTCACCCCATTGTTTGGATTGCTTAATAGAGATGTTGAATTTACATGGACTAATGATTGTCAAAATACCTTTGAACAACTCAAAGACCTTCTCATAATAACTCTTATTTTTAGAGGGCCTAACTAGAAGAAGTCTTTTCACATTCATATAGATGTATCTGGCACCACTCTAGGAACTATCCTTGGCCAAAAAGATGAATTTGAGTTATGCAAGTTATTTTATTATCAATAATCTTCAAGGGGATAAATTAACTTACACTATAGTAGAGAAGGAATTTATTGATTTCATTTATGCCATTAAAAAAAAATTGACACTACATTATAGGTTACCAAGTATTCATCCACACCAATCATGCAACAATAAGGTATTTAATGAACCAAAATCTTGTAATAGGTAGGATAATTCATTGGTTTCCTTTATTATAGGAATTTGATACTACCATTATGGATATACTTTGCAATTATAATGTAGTATAAAATTTTCTATCGCGATTGTAAAATGATGAAGACAATCCTATTGTTGATGATTCTTTCCCTGATGAACATTTATTTGTTGTAATAATTCAATCTCCTTTGTTCAAAGATATTGATAACTATCTTCCTGTAAGATCACTACCATAACATTTCTCACCTAGTGATAAACAACACATAATCCAAAAGAGTAGACATTATTCCTAGATTTTTAGATATTTCTTTATCATTGGACCAGATTCAATTATAAGAAGATGTATTTGAGAAGATGAAGCTTATGACATTATCAGAGCCTACCATTATGAGCCCTATGGGGGTCATTTTGATGCCAAACAGACTATCATAAAAGTACTCACTGTTGGATATTATTGGCCTTATTTTGATAAGGATGCCATGATGAACACCCACAAATGTAATCAATGTCAGTGTATGGAAATCCCACTTACTCTAATAAAATGCCATTACAACAACAACTAGTTCTAGAACCCTTTAATAAATGGGTACTAGATTTTGTAGGTCTCATTGATCCTAAATCCAATAATAAGGAATACATACTAATGTACATTGATTATGTCACCAAATAGGTAGAGGTCATAGCTTTAACCCATGCTTGAGATGAGAAGGTAGTTGAGTTCCTCTATGAATAAATCTTCACCCATTATGGAATTCTAAGATAAATAGTCATAGATCAAGGCCCACAATTCACATCAGACCTCGCAACTACCTTGGTAAAAGAATACAAAATTAGACACAAGAAATATACCCCCTATCATCCTAAATCAAATGGTCAAGTGGAAGTGACAAACTATGAATTGAAAAATATCCTCACTAGAACTATTAACTTGTATAGAAAATATTGGTCAACTCATCTTCTAGAAGTAGTTTGGGCTTATAGAATCACATAGAAAACCATAACTAGTTTCATTCCATATGAACTAGTTTATGGTGAAAAGCCTATTCTATCCATTGAGTTTAAACATAAGACATCAATGACAACACTTGATCTAGGCTTAGATATTTCTCAAGCTCAACAAGATAGGATTATGTAGCTAAATGCAATTGATGAATTAAGAAAGGAAGCACTTCATCATACTAAAATAATGTAAATATAACTTATAGGATGGCATGATAAGAACATCAAGACTAATAATTTCCAACCAAGAGACTAGGCACTCCTTTTTGACTCTAAATGCAAGGATCATAAAGGAAATTTGTAGTGTAGATTGCTTGATTGTTATGAGATTGAATGATTTTTTGATAATAGAGATGTAAAGCTCACAACCATTAACTTTATTTATTTCCAACTACTTGTTAATGGCCATAGGCTCAAGTTGTATAAGAAACCATTTTACAAAGAAACACTCACTCATCAACTTCTTGAAGAACAACATCCCTATCTTCTTCATGAAGCAAATCAACATGTTCCTACAACCGAAGGGTATTTATGTCAACCCTTATCATCTACTTTCCAAAAGTAATAAAGCTTTTTTCTAACCAAGAATAAGTCCTTCCTAATGGTTTGGTTTAGGCTGAATAAAATCCTACCCTTTGGATTCTTATGATTCTAGTTGAGTTTGGATAAAAAATCAAAAAAATTAGCAATAATAACCTTGGGGCATTACTGATAGATAATTATCTCAAAAAAAAAGTCACTATTTGATCAACATTCATTAGAAAAATACTAATGCAATAAAAATGTTTTATTTTCATTTGATTTTACTTGAAGATTCATCCCCTTGGAGAAAAATATATTTTCCTTCTTGCTATAGGATATAAGACTTGTCATTGTAGGATAAAACTTGTTGATACATGACACATATCATGCTACAAGATTCCTTCCTACATTCTATCCTACATCAAGTTCTTACTTCCACTCAAACACTAACATATGCCATGATCACCACTTCATATCATCATTTGAATATTTATGAAAGGTATTTATATAGGTAATATAGTAATTATTTTATATTTATTTCCTATCTTAAATTTTAATTATTTCTAAAGATAATGAGACTTAATGCTATCAATGTACAACCGTATCCTCTCCTTATCATGACCACTTTTTGTCTCCATCATTTTTGATGTAACCATTGACACAATTTCTATTACCACCCCTTACTCTTCCCATGAGTGTTTTGTGTATGTTGGCCTTTTACCCTTGAGGACATTTGACAGATTAAGTTAGGAAGTATATTTCTTATTAATTCAAAAGTCTTATTTCACCTCTTAATGTATAAGTCAAAAAACATTTTTCCATTGCCCAAAACCCTTGTTGCAAATACCCAAACCTACCACTCACATAAATGGTAGGTGATTTGTTGGAACATGAATCACTAGATATTACTCCCTTGACCAACAACCTAGAAGTCTTGGCCTTGTTCTGTCATATATGATGGACATAATATTTTGAGAAAATATAGTCCATGGATGAAGGAATTATAGAGGAATTTTTTGGTACATTGCATAATAGTTTGTCTACGATAAAAGGGATGGAAGTAAAGCTAATAGAAACAACCATTAATAGAGTAATAGGACTACCTAGAATAGGGGAGTAATGACAAGAAAAATATGATGTTGAGACCAAGAGATGAAGGTTTAGCAGAGTAAATGAATGATTAAAAACCTCAAAGTAGGGCACCACAAGGTTGTATCTACTTTGAATATGGGCTATGGTTGTTGAGTTTATCTATAAATATTTAAAATATGAAGGAGGGTATTCTATGTTACATGGTATAAACTTCAAGTTCTTAAATCATTTACAGCATAGAGTGGAGATAAATATGCCCAAATTTTTACTTCATATGATCACCAAAATGTTACATGATTTTCAAAAAGGTAATTCTAAATCTCTCTCCCACCATTATCTTTTTTAGTTACTTATGAAAGACTATTTTCAAAGAACTAGACCCAACATTAGCTGGAAAGAATTTCTCCAACTACTAAGAAATTACAAAAGTGAAATAGAAAGAAATGAACTAGAGGAAGGATTGGAGGTTTAAGAATAAAAATTTGAAGAAATCCTCCCTCAGAACCATAAGAAACTATAGCTGAAAACATTCCTATAGCTACATAAGAACCTATGGAAGAAGGTATTCCTACAATAATACAAGAACCTATAATAAGGTCTGAGAGAAAGAAAAAGAGAAAACTCATTCTTTGGCCTAATTTAGACAATTTTGAGGAAGAATTCCCATATTATTCCAAGAAAACGAAAGTAACACCCACTCTTCGTAGATCTCATAGATTAAAGAGAAAAATGAGAACTAAGCCTTCTTCCATTATTTAAATAAATGAATAATTTGGGGAAGAGAAAACTACTAGTAAAAATGAATCTATTGAGACTAAAACAGATAAAGAAGAATGTTCTCTAGTATTCCATCGAGAAGAAGCAAAATAGTTTGATCATATTTTTTCCATGAGGAGACAATTGAGTAGATACTTGAAGAAATACATGAGATATAAGAAAAAGTGGAAAACATTTTTAAAGAGTTTCATGAGAAACCTATGCAATAAGAAGCTAAATAATTGAAGCAACCTATTGTAGAGCAAGTGCAATTTTCCACTCTTGAGGAAGCTTTGCAATAATTTGAGAAAATAAGGAAGTAGCTGCAAGATCAATCTAGTTTAGGTCTAGATGCACTTACTATAGTAACTTATCAGCTATAAACCTCAAAATAAGATCACCTTGCAGCCAACATTCCATAACCTTTTATATAGGTCAATCATTAAAAGGAACCTAAAGCTACCCTTAAGTTTAGGTATCACTCATATTTTGCAATATCTTCTGAACTATTGAATTGGATGGATAATCAATTATAATATTTGAAGGAATTGAGGAAATAAAATAGGAAATTAAAAGAGGAAAATAATTTAAAGGAAGAGAGCATCACCAAATTGAAATATAAAATTGAGGACATGGCCAGTATAACATAAGAACTCCTTGTTTACAGGCCTCTTGCAAAAGTTTATTTAGTTTATCTTGAATAATAATGGCATAAGTTTAGGTTTATGAGAATTTATTATGATATGCCCCATGAATTTATTGACCCCCCTTCTTTATTTTACATTTATAAAATAAGATCACAGGAAGAACAAGCATAATTGTTTGAATTCTATCTGCATAATTATGTTGTTCCATATGATAAAGAATGGAATCCCAATCTATATGTTGGAGATGTCCAATTTCAATAATTTTTATCATATTTATTAAATGAATATAAAAGTGGAAGAGAAATAGTATATTATAAGACAAAAGAATATGAAATCTAGTTACTTATCAGGGGTGAATCAATGACACCTAATACTGTATTAGCTGACTAAGACAATATCATGTCAAAAAAAGATGTCAAAACTTGGTTTGCATAGAAATGTGATGAGGTTCAAGATTTTTATTTTGGGTTGAGAATTTTTAATGTTCCTTCATCTAAAGAGTCCTACATTGAATATTGGAATGAGATCACTACTACACAGAAGAAGAGGGATCCTTATTCCCCTTTTAATTTAAACACAACATTTACTAGGACCATAAAATACATTCTTCTTATAGGTGACATGGGATCACAATTACTAAACCTAAAGTTTTAGCCACCCCTATTCTAGTATCTTATTCTAGACTAGTAGAATAAAATCTTAGTGGATGAAGCTCATGAAACTAAAAGTTGGAAAAAATTTGAGCATAGGTGGGGTTTTATGCTCACCTTGCTAAGGGCATTGTAGAACCCATGAATTTTAGAGTTCTTTATGCACTAGCGATGAATAAGTATGATTATTGAGGTTAAGCATGAGATTAAGTTTAGGGGTGTGATGAGCCCCATAAATGTCATGTTATTATGTCCATCTATTGTGCTCATCCTACTTGTTTGCCGTGATTTTGAAATACTTTTCCATATAGTTTCTTACTTTCATAAACCATATAGAAGTATGTTTTCAAACTATTTAAAATAATTGAAATTATGTATTGAAATGAAATATATGATGGTTTTATATTACTTTAGGATGCTTTTTATATGTATGTGTTTTTAAGATGTTTTGAATAAATAGGTATATAACATGGAGGATCCTGTAATAAAAAGAATCTCATTACATAGACTATCCTATAGCCATTGCATGACCAACACCATAGATGAACAAATTTTGATTATCTTCTAACTGAATCATATGAATTACTCTAACCACCATGGATCTCAATAAGGAAGTCATTGAAGGATGAAAAAGCCCTGTTTGTCTTACAACAAAGTCACAAGATTCACATGAAGAATATTTTTAACAAAAAGAACCAATTTTAGTTATTCCAATTTGAATGTATCTTAGAATAGAATGTATATATTTTTTTTCATAAATAATCTCCTCTATAGTATATAAATCCATATCATTAGAGTTGAGGAAATATAGAAAAAATAGTATTTACTAAATAATTATTGTCATAAGTATATTGCATTAAGAAATTGTAATTATAAATTCATACAATAATTTATTTATGCACTTTTGATTAATATGAGTGATCAATTCTAAGTTAATATAGTATTTTAAAATTGAGGGTTGAAGATAAAGTTGGAAGGAGAAAGGGCCCCCTTTGTAAGGCTACAACAACAATCCAACCTACCTAGTTACTTAAGCATGTCATTTAATTTTCTTAAGCATTACATGTTTCATTTCTGATTTGTGTAAGTTACATTCTTGTTTAAGATCTGTTTTAGGAATTTTCTCATGCATAATCATTTATTTTACTATATTTTGTTTATGTTTCAATACATGTAATTCATTTGTTGCACTTCAACATCTTAGATACATTTAGTAGAATCCCAAATTAGAGATTGAATGTGCATATAGAATGACATAACATTATCAAGTCTACGTCCTTAGGTTGAAATTTAAATTAGGTAGAAGGTACATATCTATGGTTAATCTCCTTATTTTTTTGATCAATAGAAGTATATCAATTTTGAATCAACTATTGGTCAACCCCTAATGGGTAGATAATAGTAAGTCTAGATCATTTTAGTGGACTTGAGTCCTTTATGTAATCGAAAATCACTCGATAAGAATAAGTGAAGCATGCATGCATAATAAAATTGACTATATTAAGATAGATAGAATATGTAATTTCTAGCAAGTATGAGAAATGTAAACATAGAAATTCATAAAATCATTGAATTTTGTGTTTTCCAAGTAATATTTGAATCTTTTTTTATGTTTTTAATGTGTTATTTTTTTGTATTTTTTGGATAGAAGCTATATAAAAGTAAATGAAAATAAATAGTTCACTATTTATATGTAAAATTTACTTAGATGCATGATGTTCAATGGATTTTTGATTACCTTGCCATCAAGTGAAGCTAGACGGTATACTTTTGAGCTAAGATTTTATGTGATGATGTATGGTCCAAGCCAATTTGGTTTAAAATATCCTTTATTCTCTTCCTTAGTGTTGAAATTTCTAATATTTTATTTTAACATCAAATCATTGATTTAAAATTCCTTGTTATGGACTCAATTATTTTACATTCTCTAGATCCATTTTTGATAAGCTATGAGATACTTTGTTGCTTTGATATAAGTGTGATCCAACTATTCTAATTAATGGAGATTTCACTCTCTATACTAATCATATATAATGAGCCCTTTCAATAAACCTATAAAAGTGGTTTTCCAATTCCAATGCTATAATGGATTATGTGCCATATACAAGTGAATAAGGAGTAGCTCTTGTTGGTATATGTATGCTAGTGTGGTAAGCCATAGTGTATAGATGAGTTGACTATGCTAGTCATCACTAAATTTGGTAACTATTTTGTTGATAATATTGTTAATTGTTATATTTGTTACTTATGCTTGACCATTGCTTTGTGGGTAATACGGAGTAGAGAATTTGTGTCAAATTTTATATTTGGCACAAAACCTTTTCACTATTTTATTATTGAAAGAGGTTCTATTATATGTAATTATGGTTGATGGGAGGCTAAAGGAGGAAATAATATTGGTCATTAGAAACCTACAAATATCCTCCCCCTTTGTTAATTGTAATGAGATGATTTCTTCCCATTTTGTAAAATATTATGTAGATTCGATAATGAATTTGTGACCTCCTATAGATTATACTTTTATCTTATCAATAAAATAAAATCTCCATAACATGAATGACCACAGGTATATGATAAGTTGAATTTGATATGAAGTTACATGGTGTAAATTTTCATGGCATTGAAATTTATCATATAATTTGGCATGTTCCTAACATTCTTGTTCCATGGTTGGATAATATTAACCTTGTTTGAGTAACATATGTGACATTGTTTTACCACTAAAATCACCACCACATTCACTATCATGTATTTTTCAAATAGTTAATTTATCTTCCTTGGCTATTAAACATCGAATTAAGGGCCCATAAAAAGATATATTAAATAAATCATTAAAAATGATGATATGTCGAAGAGAATTTTTTTATAGTTTATGATTTTCAATCTTTGTGAAAGTATCAGGGGTGATAGATTTATTTAAAAAGTTATATATGTCAAAGAACCACTCACAAGGTGTTGTACTCTATGTGATAACTAGGACTATTAGAGTTATAAGGTCCACATGGGACACTGATAAAGATTGTAATCATTTAATAGTAAGAAGATTTGGTCTATATTTATATTGATGGAGATCAATGATGAAGCACTTGACACTACATTAGAATGACAGTTGTCTTTTCATAGTATTTTATTGATAGATAATTATGAAACTGAGCATGTAGACATTGAACCATGTTATTATAATGAATAATGTGCTCTTATTTTATTTTTTAGACACTTGTAACATGATTAATAATTAATTGGTATTCCTCATAAAATTTTATTAATTTAATCTTTAGAGTTTGAGTACCTTGAAGGCCTACAATAAGAGCTTTGTATTTCAATACTTTTATTGCATGAAAAATTGAGTTGGTATGTGAGAGGTATTGTGTGTCCCATGAGATTGATGAAAAAAATTCTAGTGCTGACACTAGATGGACATCTAGAACCATCAAACAACATTATCCATGTATTTGAAGTGGTATTATATGCTATAAAATAATCTTTGATATCATCATTAATAGGATTTGTATCTAGTAATGGAGTTGCTTCCACTTGATCTACAATTATCTAGCCTTTTACCAATTTTTGTAAAATTATTTTAAGGTCAAATTCTATAATAAATCATTGTTTATTTATTACATATTATTTCATTGATCGCAACCCTTTAATCAAACATAAGATTTACACTAGTAAAACCTTAAAAGGTTAAAACATTTGGTGAATCTAACTCACTTCAAATATTGTTTAAAACACCTAGTTCTACATATGGTTTACCTTCTCTAAATTTTTTTGCACTAAATTAGGTTTACAAACTCCAATTTTTATATTTTTTTGTATAACATAGCTCAATTAATAAATATGTTGGGTTCACCAAATATTTTAACATTTTATGATTTTACTAGTTTAAATCTTATGTTTGACTAAATGGATGCGTAATTTACATCAATGAAATAATATGAAATAAATAACCATTGATTTGTTACAATATTTGACTTGATTTAAGTTTCTAATCATAGTAATAAATATGTTAAAATAAAGACTTATCTATAAAAAAACATGATGGGAAGATTTGAGTGCTAAAAACTATGGTAAAAATATGTGAGTGTAATCAACTAGATCCCTATGTCATATCATCTATTGGATAGTAGCACCATACTTGGATAGTAGTACCATGTGGATCTAATGTCCTAAAAATGGCATTAGTGTTCTCTGTGCAAGACTATTCCTAAATTATAAGTGTACTTATGCCTATATTTTTGGGTTTTGTTCCTACATGCATGAATTCTAATTTTTTTTATTATGCCTATAATAGGTAACTTATGATGCAAACCCTAATCTTCCTTAAAAGTAAGGCATGAGCTAAAAATGTGTGTTCATTAGTAGGATAAGCTAGGCATCCTCAACATATCATTATAAATATATTTTCCTATATATCAATAGAATATGCTTAGGCCAAACATATGAGGATTTAACTTTTAAAAATATATTTGTTTGGGAGAGTTAGGGAAAATGAAATTAGCACCATGTTGGGGACACTACCTCCATGTGGCTCTAGTGTATTTATGTGGTGCTAATGTCAAACTGGTAGGTTGTTGGGCACAAGGGGTTAGAATTTGGAAATGAAGGTCTAAGACTATATTTTAGCTAACTAGGGATGTCTATGGTCTATACAAAGGTTGGAAAAGTGTGATAAAAGGTTCTACGATAGGTCTAGGGATAAGATATGAATAGGTTATCTCAAGTAGCACTCTTAATAATCAAAACCCAATTTTAGGTGATTATACCACTTCAATTGATCATTACACCATGGCCATTTTACACATTGGGACTCAAGATCATAGTTAAAATCAATCTAACTTCATTGGATGGCCACAAACATATCCTTATTGTAACTAAATGCTTTATGAAGTGAGATGAAACCATTCCCTTCACTTATGTAAATGATAAATATATTTCAAAATTCATCCTCAACAATCTCATTTACCACTTTACCATTCCTTTTGATCTCATTTATGATAATGAAAACTCATTAAAGATTGAGGATGTCAAAGCCCTCTATACCAAATACCAGATTACAAAAGATTTTTTCTCTACCTATTTTCATCAAAGTATTGTCCATTATAAATAATATAACAAAACCTTGATATAAATCATTTTTGTCATGATTTCCATTTGCATCTATTTCCCATATTTTGGTCATACCATACCAATACCAATACCCAAACAAGAGATACACTATACTCCCTTGTTTATGGCATGAAATCTATTCTCCCTATCGAGATTGATTTGCCTTGTTTTTATATCTCAGAACATTATTGATGAGAAAGAATACAGAGTCTCACAACTACAATAATTATAACTACTTGATTAAAAATGGGTAGCTTCTTTGAACAACCTCCAACACTATTAGAATAGGTTGTGTTGTATATATAATAAGTGCATCAAACACAAAGACTTTAAACTTGGGGATCTCATCCTGAAAGAGAATCAAAAGAACACCAATTCTTCCCATGAAAATAATGGTAAATCTGAGCCTAATTGGCTGGGCCCATTCATCATCAACATAAAATTATTAATTTGGATCATACATATTGGCTACACCAGATGTATAAGAGCTAGATGAGCCCATGAATATTATACATCTCAAGAATTTTTACACTTGATTTGATTAAATTTTTTCTATGAGGACCCCTACTTGGAGGCATGACCTAAAACCATCTTCCTTTCATCTCAATTTCCCATTGAGTCAATCTATCTTTATCTTCTTCCCTCATCTTATTACCATTCTTGATCTTGACTTTGGTTTATCAATGTAGTAGATGATTTAAAATGCTAGATTTTAGAAATGGTTTTAAAGTAGATTGTTTAGATTTGGTCACCATCAACACATCCAACATGAGTGGTATCTCTAAGTAGCTTATGCATGATTTCCTTGAAAGATGTTATTTTAAACTACATCTTTTATATCTTGACAAATCATGTACCATTTATTTTGTTCCATTATTTCATTCATGTTTTCAACCCTCTTATTGATTGGTATTAACTTTTTAAAGGTTTGAACTACATTTACCTAAGGTCATTTTAGATTATGTAGGCAAAACTTAGTTCATAAGGTTATCTATGTCACCCTTATTTTGATGATCTCACCATTTTTCAAGTTAACCCATTTTGTATCTAATAATCCTCCATCGAGTTGGGATGCCAAAAAAACAAAAATATTCAAAATAGTTTCAAAAACCCTAATAATTTTAAAATATTAAAAAAAAACCTAAATATTAAGCCACAAAATATATGCTTGATTTATCATCCTATTCACTAGTAGCTTTTAGCTCTATTCTAGATGATTTGGTTTACTGCATTTGTTAGGTGGAACCCCTTTGTCCAATCATGATCATTATAGTGTACCATGATGATTTAATAATCATTTTTAGTCCCATGCTTGGGATAAATACAACATCCTAAGGTCCACACAAATATGTAGGCCATGCTTTGATCCAAAACTCAAAAACTTTGGTTGAAATATAATTCAAGAAACAAGAACAAAACAATTCAAATAATGCTATCTCTGATAAGAGATGTTTTATTGATCAAATTTGTAGACCCAAACATATGCTTATCTCTAAGAAGAGATGTTTGATTTCCATTTCAGGTTACATATTCATTTATACATGTTTTGAAGGTGTGGGGAGGATGTGGAAGGTCACTAATCTCAAGGGAGATGAATTGGTTCGACTTCCATGATTTACAACAATACAAAATTTGAGGAATTACTATTTTTAGAAACTTACTATTTTTAGACTGCACTACTAAAATTAAAATTTGGGACACTTTCATTGGGTTTCAAGGGGTTAAAATTCATCGAGTGGAGCTCATGCAATCTCAATAATTTACCCTTATTATTATCTTTCCAACTATTCAAATGGTGAGTCAATTGGAGCTACGGTGCAAAAGTTATGGCTTCTAAAAGTTTTGTCATCAATTGGGGTGGACCCATCACCTGAATTGTCATCTAAATTGTTTCCCAGATCATGCTTGGATGCATGGGTCATCTTAGGTCATCTTGGCTAGTTTTTATAGTAATATCTATTCCATTTACCTCAAAACACTCTTGCCATTTTATTATTTTACCTTTCCCTATTATTCTATTAATCAAATCTTGTACTTATCATCATTTTTATTATATCCAATATCCTTGGGAGAACTACATTTGATTTCAATTCCATAGGAATATGTAAGAGTCATCCACTTACTCAAAATATTTGGAGTTATCATGGCTAGCCCTTTAATTTTCTTCTATTCCCCCATCCATCCATATTATTGTCTTGTCTTATCCATTGACAAAGTACCCAAGAGTAATGTCTTACACTAACACATGCACAAACAAAAGCACTAATTTATTATCCTATGATGTGTTTATATGTTTGTCTATCTTGGTTATCTTGATTGTTCTTGGTGTATTTCTTTGAGTAACTAGATTCTTTGTATTGCTTTTCTTATAGTTTATGTTTGCTTATTTATTTTCATGTTTTTTTGTTTCCATTTTTCCTATTATCACATTAACTTAGTCCACTATATTATAAAGGTCATCATCACGGTGATTCCTATCATGTAGCTATGATTGAGTGCATTTATTGGGACATGTCAACATTTTCATCATAATTTATATCATTGGTGCATTATTTTCAATTACCTATTGGATCAGGGGTTGGTCCTTAAGCACATTATGACCTAGTCATCCTAGTGTTGTCTATCATGGTGCATACCATTTAGTGTTATATCAAAAATAAAATTGTTGGAAGTGTAATCAATAAATATGTAACAAGAAATCTCCTTGTCTACTATTACTCAACTAATTCATCAATTACCTAATCATAATTTCTCATAATGAAAATTCACCCTACTAGGGAAACCCTTGATACCAATCAATAATCAAAATTTCCCTACTAGGGAAACTCCTTACATCCATGATCAAATCCACCCCACTGGGGAACATTATTGTGAACAACTATAACTACCCTTTTTGGGTCCATGACCATCATTTATTTCATTTTGGTTCTTTCCTCTTTTTTTAAGGGCTCATCTAGTTTAGCTTCTTCCCCAACTGTCCCCTCCAAGGGATATCTAGGGATAATAAAGCACCCTTTTGGGCATCAATATGAGTGTATTAAATAATAAAATTTCAAAAATAGAAGAACAAAGACATCATTATTCAAGCATTATCAAATTTCTCCTTAACAAAATTTTAAATCTTTCAAAATATGTTACTATGCCTAGTGTCTCATAATGTCTTCTCAAATATTGGGAAAATGTAGAAACTTAATTATAATCAGTTTAATGTCTAATTTACATTTAGAATGAATTTTTGTAATCACATGTAGGTTTAACTAAAAATTACCACTGGAATTAATTTTTCTACACAACTACCATTTTTTAATCTAAAATTATAACAATACATACCTAATTGGGGAAATGGGTAATATTGAATAATTAAAATTATCTAGTGAATCTTGAGTTAAATCAACCCTTTTCAAGTGTCTTCATAGGAAAATTAAGTGAATAATTGAACAACAAATAAATATTACAAACTTTACATTTCTTGTAATTGCTAATTAATCACCTTGATTAATTATCCTAATCATTCCTCTAGTAAGATATTCCCTGGATTTGGAATAACCTATTTTCCTAAAAACCAAATTGAATTTTTGCCTCACATAAGTGATTTCACTCAAATAAGTCAGTGGGAAAGAGAATGAGTGAAATTAAGATCTTACACCCCTCTTACAAATTGTTCTTCTTTTACACCTCTTACACAATCAAGAGGACTAATGACTACACTTTATTTAAATGTGCCTTCCATGCTAAAAAAATGTCTTAAATGGTCCCTCTTACACACACCAAAGGTGTAATCATGGATTTGAAGATTGATCATCAACCTTCCATCTTGATATGAGATGAAAGATCCATATTGATTTAGGAAATATATAAATAAAACCCTCACACCTATCATTTCATCAATTTCCTAATGTAAAAATATGCTATTGTATTATTCCAAGAAGATTCATCAAATCTATCCCATGCCAAGAAAAAGCCAAGACCGAGTGTAGACATTAAGAGGTGTTTCGCATGTAAGGATTCAAGCATAGATGAAGACTTATACATCTACAAATGGAGCTTAGCCTCTTTATATGATTTTCAAGCACATCTTTAATGGATGCATAAATTTTGTGTTTGTCTTCCAATATTTCATTTCTTACTTGATTATCACATATCTCAATCTAAGGATTAGGCTTAAAAAGTTATGTTTTCCAAATGTTTTGGATTTATTCACTAACAATTAACTAATCTCTTTTGGATTCCTGATCTACATGTTTTAATTGTTTGAATTTATCATGTGATTTATATTAAGTGAAGGGAAAAATGTAAATCATTCAATGATAATTTTTTTATGATGTATCTTACTTTGAACAAATATCACCAAAAATATTAGTTTGTCATTTTCAAAATTTGAAAAACAATCATCACATTAATTATCATGATTTTTTTTAAACATAAAAACCCTTATATATAACATACCTAACAAATAATAAATTCCACCAAACTAACAAATATCAATATTTTCAAAATTTTGAAAATACCATCTTTTTACATGATGTCAAGTTACTTTCCTATCAGACAAGACCTATGTATACTTACATGATGTTGTAATTTTACAAGTTATGATATTGAACATATAAAAAGTAAATCAAGTCTATTTTAAATTTCTAGGAATTACATAAAATCTAGTGTAGTGCTATCCTAATACAAGTCAAGTAGTGTAAAAAATAAAATAAATTAAAAACCATATAATATAAATAAAACTAGTAGTATTATAACTCAGAATTATAAATAAAATTAGTAATGCTTATATTTAATAATAATGAAATATATATTTTGGATAATATTTTTATTTTCCAAAATCTACTCCAACCATTAAATTGCTTTGATAAATAAATATGAATATAATTAATAGTTTTTACCATTGTATATAGATAAAATTATCACTTAAAAATTTTGTGTTGCAATTAAATCGTAATCCAATTATTATTATTATTATTATTATTATTATTATTATTATTATTATTATTATTATTATTATTATTATTGTTAATAATAATAATAATAATAATAATAATAATAATAATAATATTATTATTATTATTATTATTATTATTACTACTACTACTATTATTATTATTATAAAATATTAATGGCATTTAAACTTATGTTTTAGAATCTTAGGAAAATATGTTCTACATTTATATAGTATTCAAAATAGCTTATATGATACCATTATAATATTATAAGGTATATTAAACAAAATTAAACCATTAAAAAGGGGTGGGCATAAAATATCATCATTTATGATATTTATGAATAATGTGGGTTTTTTTCTAGAAAAAATCCATTGAAGAGTTGACATGATCAATGACTTACCATTAACCTTGATATCAAGGTTAAGATTTGATAAGAACTTTCTTATTTAGATAAAAAAAGATTTAAAATAATTATATTTTATATTTTTAATTAGACAAGGTTAAAATAAAGTTTTGTAACCTATAAAGCTTGAAAAATATACTCATAAAATCCCAACCAAACAATAAAATAGAGACAATCACCCCTAATCTTCACCAAATTCTACCTAAAAATCACAAAAACACTTAAGCTAGTGCACAACTAAAATAGAATCAAAACATACCATAAAAACACTAAAAGAAATATTCCTTAGAGTCTATGTAATCTACTAGAGTAGTGGTCTTGAGGTTATCTTTAGTATTCTTAGTGTTAGTATTCTTAAAACTCCCCCGGATGTGTTTTCAAGGTCCCTCTATGTTGTCTTCAAGATATCTCTTCTTATCATGGGATCCTTTACCTTTTTCCCCACTTTTCACAAACTTGGGTTTAGATTTCACTACCTTTTCTAACTTTTATTCAAAAATGATCTTAGCTTGATCAATTTCTAGGGCCTCTTTGAAAGTTGGGTTAGGAATATTGACATGCTTTTTTTTTACCTGTTTGCCACTTTCTATTAGAAATAGACTAAATGTTGGCTAGTTCTTCCCTTATTATACTCATTTATTATTTAAACTCAATTCATTTATATATTTTTTGAGTTACTTATAATTCTGATATGGAAAATTTTGCCTCTAATTTTATCACTTTAGTGCTTTTGGCCACAAGGAAATACATGTTATCACTAGTCCCATTTTCACTGATCTCTTTCTTATTAGCTTTACATTTATCTTTGAAAAAATCTTTGGTTGGAGGCGTCCCTAATAAATTATGTATATTAACCTTAATGGACTTATTCATCTTCTCCGTGGTTACCAACATAATCCCCTTTCCTTTTAGACTCTCTTTTTTCTTTAAAATCTAATGGATATATGAGGTCTACTCATTGGACTCCTTTGAAGACTATAGGATCTCTTTCGACACCTCACTTCACTCCTCCTTGCTAAATTGACCAATTTATTTTCCCCAAAAAGGTTTTCCTTATTTTTATTATGAATAAAATAAATGCCTAGTGGATTATATCCCTAAAATTATTATCTTGAGATGCCATAACATAATTATTTAGGGACCTGAGAAGGAAATATGGTAGACTAATTTTACACTAGCCCTTGAATTGATTTATCACCATAAAGTGACAAGAATATAAAATTCTACACTTAAAATCTATTTTAAATTACTTCATTATTTATAAGCAAATGAATGGAAATGGAAATTTCAAGTTATTTCTCTAGTACCCCTTATTCATTTTCAAAAATTGCTCTTCATTGTTAAAAAAAATCTTGAAAAAAAATATTATTTAGTTCAATATTTCTATTTTTATATTTGACTTAATTAAATTAGAGTACATGCCTATAATATCCTTAATAATATCTTATATTATTTTAATTATTACCCCTTCATTTTAAAAACCCTCTCATCCCACCACATGGTGAAGTACTATGAGATTACATGGTCAAATCCCATAATCCATGGCATAAAGTTTATTAGTCCTTTGGTAACCATAATGATTAAAATTTAATGATAATCCTTAAGTTCATCACATGAAATAGGCTCAATTTAATCACATTCACCCCTAATGACTTAAAAATTATCTATACTCAGCCCCTAATTGAAACTAAATAAAATAACCCCAACAAACCCAATGTAACTCAAAGTGACAATATGATAATAAATAAATGAGTCATTTATTAACATGATTAAAATAAAATTAACTATTTATAAATCAATAAAGGCCATAATTTTTATTAGTTTACATCTAGATTTTGTAATTTATCCTTGAATGGTGTAGGTAGGATGGGAATTTAAAGTCAGATAATTTAAAATGTTCAAGCAATCCCCCTCAACAACAAGATCGTTGATATGCATATTTTTTTCCAATTGGATTCTCAATATATATTATTTATATTTAACCATGTGGTTAGTTTTTATTACCATGGGTCCTATATAATTAGCCATAATAGTTCCATCCTTTTACCTAATAACTCCTTCTATGGCTACTCCATCAAAGTTTAAATTGATCCAAGTTACTAAAGGATTGGTCGATTTGACTTGGATTCTATCCATTTTTTAGGAATGATCATTCACAAATGGGATGATATTTTAGTTATTAAATATGGTTATGTTGGATTTGGTGATGGAAAATTTTATCTTTAGGGAGAACACCTTCAAGTTTTTCTTTATATTTGAGAAGACCTTTTGACCTGTTGAACACTAGAAACTTCTCTTATCCTTAAATATGCACTCATTTTTTGTTATGCCCTAACACACCACCTACTCCTCAAGGGATTAATCCTCATTATTACCCTTTTCTTTCTTAAGTTCATTATTCCCTAGGGCTAAATTTTTTTCTGTACATAGATCAAGTCTAATAGAGTTTATTCCATGTTTAGTTATTAACCATATTAGGCAATGATGGGATAGGGATTTTTCAATACCCTTATGGTACTCTTCAGACATATTTTTTAGAATGTTCCATAGGTGATTTATAACATTAATGGCTCTATCATGCCTTAAATGATTCAAAAATTTAAATTGAAGAGTATAAATTAGGAATACCTTCCTTCACAGGTCATATATTTGATGATGTATGAGGCTATCTCCCTCTAGGATGTAGGTAATTTGAGTATCTCCACACC
The DNA here is from genome assembly GCA_037957365.1 of Torreya grandis. Taxonomy (NCBI): domain Eukaryota; kingdom Viridiplantae; phylum Streptophyta; class Pinopsida; order Cupressales; family Taxaceae; genus Torreya; species Torreya grandis. Next base: position 1,740,953 of record JARHVA010002002.1, read on the forward strand.
ACCATCTTTTAGTACTAGTCTTTCATCTCCCTGATAAAATTATTGTCTGGCTTCTTTACCATTGGGTTTATCTTGCTAGTTATTTCTTATACTTTGTAGCCTAGTTGATTGGCTCACTAGCTCTTTAGTGACTACGAATGTGGTGCCATGTATAGTAGCTTGGTCTCTAGTAAAGGATATTGTAAAATCCCTAGCAATGGGTTCTAAGAAATGATGTAATTTATCAAAATAAGTGGTCCAATCAACTCTATTAAAGACAACATAGCTGGCTTGGTCTCCTTGAAGTTGCTTATGATCTGTGGGTTATTTCCTCATAATTGATCCTCCCATTCTACTAAGTTTAGATTTTTTGTCAATCATTTCAACTAGTACTTGGAATAATACTATATTTAGCTTAAAAAAATATACCTATATCAAAGTAGGGTTTGTTCAACAATGGTGGTGTTTGGTTGTAGGTTGTAGGGATACAATTTATGGCATACTTCAACTTTGCGTGAATGGTTGTACTTACAAGAAAAAGTAATGAAATTGATTATTTTATCTATAGGTTATTATTACTTCATTATTATTTATAATCATACATGTATAAAACTTTTAATGCATGGTATTCTCACTTACAACATATTCCCTCCCACATAAGCTATCACATGTCCTTAAGTGATGTGGAGTGAATAGGATGGAAGGGAAAGAATGGGGTCATAATTAGGGTTATAAGTGTGGGTTAGGACATCATTATGTGGGTTTAAGTGTGAATTTAGGGGTATTAATGAATGATGTTTTTCATGATTTAATATTATTTTTAATATCATACATGTTATATTAAAATAATGAATACTTTTCAATGATCAAAATATATGATGTACCTTTTAAAAAATTTATCTAGGGTGATGCCAAGGATTTACATGTGAGTATTTACATGTAAGTGAATGAAAAAATGTAATTATTATGCTTGTAATTGAAATTGGATTAAAGTGGGCCCCTTTGGAGTAATTATGAGATCATAGGATGGTAGGCTTCTATGGTACCCTCATCATGCCTACACATGACTCATGATAGTCTGCATGGAACTAGAATATGGGTCTTAGACTTGGATGAAAGATTATTATTCTCCTACTACAATGTGGTTATTAAAGAATTGGGTGATCCAATTCAGGTGTTGCATGAACATAAAAGAGAGTAGATGAAGGTGTTACTACTTTGTGATCTTATTTTGTATGAGCCTACATGATTTGCCTCTATGTTGTCTTATTACTTGTGGATTTTACCTAATGACTTTGCCTTGTTATTTTGGGGTAAGCTTGAGCAAGGTTTTGAGGTTTTGAATCTAATCCTCTTTCATTATCATAGCCAAGGCCATAGCTTAGAGTGTGGGAAGAATTATCATGTATGTTCTTAGAGATATGTTTAGGTTATTGCTATAGCAACTAGATATAATTCCCATAATAACTACAAGGTTATTCCCAACTATGGGAAAAGTGCCCATGATAGCTAAAAAAGAGTCCATAACAACTAAAAGAGGTGCATGTAATAGCTACAAAAGAGGCCATAACAACTGAAGGACGTGCCTATAGTAGCTATAAAATAACCCTTAGAAACTAGAGGAAGATGAATAGTTTTCTTAGAATGATTGTCTATTTTTTATGTTTATTTTTACCCCTAAATAGTTAGCAAGTTGGTTTTCTATTTAAGCCCATTTTATAGTTTTGGGTAGCTAACAGGCTAATTTTTTACCTAGAACTATGAACAATACCCAAAAAGGGTTTTCATTATTGCTTTTTTAACTCTAACTAATGCCTATAGTAAAATGTTTATTTTGTGTCCTTGCCAAGTCATCAGTGAGGGTGATTGGTCAAAGATCAAGTGAAGGTCTCAATCTTCATGTCAGAGGAAGGCTAGGATGTCCTCCGTTCCTTCTTCATTTATGTGTTGGCTAGTTCTCCCTTTGTCTGGTGAGACATCATGTTGATCAAGCACATCATTGTATCCATATTGTAATTATGTGTGTATGTGCTTGGAAAACTCCTCCTTAGAGTGGCTTTTTTATAACTTTAGTCTATGGCCATTGACTAGTAGATGGAATCTTACCAGATCAATGGTTTGGAGTTACACTACTCTATTGTCATAAACATGCTCAATCTAAAATAGAACAAGCCATCTATTCTAGAGTTTTCCCTTGTGATCCTTATATTTTGAATCAAAAATAAGGGCCCAATCTCTTACATTTAATTTCTTGGTCTTAATGTACCTATCATGCTAGCTAATTTGCTAGTGTTGTATAAGTTGTGTGTTCTGTAATGCCTACTATCTATATTCATCTAAAGAATTCAATTTTATAAGCCTTTATTTTTGTGCTTTGAATATATCCATCCCTAATGATAGTGTTGTTCATAAGGTCTTATGCTCAAATTCTATTGGCAAGACATGTTTCTTCCCATAGACTAAATCATATAGGGTGAATCTTGTAGTAGTCTTCCATATTATTTTGTAAGCCCAAACTGCTTCAGGAAGTCCAGCCTCCCAATCCTTATGGGACATACTAATAGTCTTGGTCAAAATATTTTCTAACTCCTTGTTGGTGACTTCCACCTATCCATTGAACTATGGATGATATGGAGTTGATTTCTTATACCTAATATCATAATATTAAACCAAAGTAGTAATTAAACTAGTAGTAAATTTGGGTCCTTAATTAGTGACTATTTCTCATGGCACACCATATCTTTAGAATATTATTTCATAGAGGAAAGTTATACCCTTCTCATCCCTAGTGTGTGTAAGATCCTTGACTTCTACCCATTTAATGACATAGTCAATACATATAAATATGTACTCTTTGTTATTGGATTTTGGATCAAAAGGTCCTAAAAAGTCTAAGCCCCATTTTTCAAATGGTTCAAGCACCATTTGAGGCTACAAAAGCATCTCATATGAACATGTAGGTCTCCCCATATGTTGACATCTATTACAATGAGCAGTATAGATTATTGTATCTTTATGGAGTGAGGGCCAATAATATCTTGTATTTAATATTTTTACTATTGTATGTTTGGCTGCAAAGTGCACTCTATAGAGTTCATCATGGTAGGCTCTAAAGATATTTGGAACATCATCTTCTTTAAGATGTCTTTTGATGATGGAATCAGGCCCAATATATAAAATAAATTTATATAGCCATGAGTACCTACCAATTTTATAAATATAAGATGTTCTTTGTTTAGGGAAGAAGTACTATGGGAGTAACCCTACGTCATGGTAGTTATCAATATCAACATATCAAGGTATGGTAAGGGTGAGGGAGAATAGGTGCTCATATAGAAATGAGACATACACTATGGTATCTTCTTCAGGAGATTGTAGGCATGATAAGAAATCAGCCATGATGTTTTCCCTACAAGGCTTATCTACAATAGTGATATTAAATTTTTGTAACAGGAACAACCATCTTATCACTCTACCTAGAATAACTAGTTTCTTCATAAGGTATCAAATGGTTGCATGGTCTGTATGAACAAAGATTTGATACGCTATGATGTAGTGACAAAACTTGTTGATAGCATAGACTACTACCAAGAAATATTTTTTAGTAAATGTGTAATTTAATTCTATTTCTTGTAGGTTATTTTTTAAAAAATAGATAACATAATTGAATGTTCCTTATTTTTGGCCTAACATAGCTCCTAGGGTAGTATCTGAAGTATCTATATGAATATAAAAGGGAAGCTTCCAATTAGGACCATGAAAAATAGGGTTGGTGGTCAATAATTCCTTTAATTTTTTGAAGGTTGTATCACAAGTAGGACTCTCGATGAATTCAACATCTTTAGTCAAGAGAGTGAACAATGGTGCTACTACTTTTATAAAATTATTGATAAATCTCCTATAATAACCAACATGTCCTAGAAAATTCTTGACATATTTATGTTTTTGAAGAACATGGAGATTTTTTATGATGATAATTTTTATAGGGTCAACATTAATTCCTTCAATATATACATGGTGGCATAAGATAATGTATTCTATCAAAAACATGTAGCATTTCTTGTGACTTAAAGATAAATGGTGCTCCTGGCAGCATCGTATCACTTTCTTCAAGTTATTCAAACACTCATCAAATGTTTCTCCATAAATAGTGAATTCATCCATATAAATTTCTACACATTCATCAATCATATCTACAAATATACTCAAGACAACCCTCTGGAATGTTGTAAGAACATTACATAGCCCAAAAGGTAATAAATCATAAGCATAAGTACCCTAGGAATAAGTAAAGGTGGTCTTCTCCTGGTCCTCAAGAGCAATGCTAATTTGGTTGTAACCATTGAAGCCATCTAGAAAGGCAAAATATTTCTTCCCTGCTAATGTGTCCAATACCTCATCAATAAAGGGTAGAGGAAAATCATCCTTTCTGGTTGATGTATTAAGTTCCTTATAATATATGCATACACACCATTCTCTATTTTTATTTGGTACAATTACCAAAGGTGAAACCCATTCACTATCTGGGATGGGATATATAAATCCAATGGTTAGTAGTTTCTACAATTCCACTTTGACTATTTCTCTAAGAGCTTGATTCATCCTATGTTGTGGTTGTTTGATTAGTTGGCACTCTTCTTTGATATAGATATGATATGTGTATGTTTCTGGATTGATTCCATCTAAATCCTCATAATCTCATGCAAAATCATGTTTGTTTGCATGCAGCATTCTAACTAGGTGTTTTTCCTCATTTGACTCCAACTTTTTATTAATAAGAAATGTTTTTTTAGAGAGATTTATATTTGCCATGAGAGTACTTTCATCATTCATATATTTATAATGGATCTAGTTTAGAATCAGCTATGAGGTATCAGCTAGTGGAATATTTCTTATATAGATGCAATAGAATTATCTGCTTCCCAAAAGATGGAAAATGGGTACTCAACACATTACATGTGGATTATATATGTATAATGAGTTCAATAATTATTATAGAGAATATTGGAGAGAATTGTATCATCTTCCTTATCAACTAAGGTGCATGTATGGTCTATGGTGAATATAAGAATCTAGGGACGATGTTCTACCTCATTTTCTTCAACCCATAATGTATGATCTAGTGCCAAGGTTGGTTGTGCTAGGGGATAGAGGACCAACTTCTTAGTGTGGTTACCATAGGAGATCAACATGTCACCTGATTAGTAGATAATGAAGGAATCAACTATGGCAAGATAAGGACATCTTAAGATAAGAGGATATCCACCTAAATTATAATTAAACTATAGCATAATGAAATATATAGGATACTCCCAAGAATATACAATAATGACAAGATCTTCAATGATTCCTTTTGGTTTGACTATAGACCTATCATTTATTTACATCATTGTAGATTTGGGAAGAATTTTATTCGATTGTAGTTTGTGCATGGTTTCAGTTGTCATTTTATTTATTATAGCTCCTATGTCTATCGATGTTTTAAATAGCTATTGAACATGGATCTAGACTGTTACTATTGGGCATCCTAGATCTAAATATTTCTTTGGTAGGGTGTTTCCTAGTATGAGGTCTACTAGTTAGCCAATCACATACACTACATTGAGATCCTTCTTCCTTCTAGTTTTATATAGACATAAGTATCTAATAACTTTGGAATATATGGGCACATCCTTGATGGCCTAGAAGAGGAGAATTTTAAATTAGAGATTTTCTAGTTATCTTATGAAATCAAATTTAGGCTCAATTACATGGTGTTGAAGGGTAAGACATTTTGGAAAAGGTGGGGCTATTTTAGAAACAACTTTATTTGTTCACTCAAAGAGTTTTTGTGGTGGTAAAGGTTAGTTATTATGATCTTTTGGTGTTTTTTCATTTGAATCCATTATTATGGGTGGGGCTGGAGGTGGTCAAACTTTCCCTAAATGTAGGTGAACTTCATTGATACTCATCACATTTTCTAGGTACTGGATAGGTTCAACACTAAAGGTTAGTTAAAGCTACTAATATTCAGGGTTCTCTATGAGTTAGGCAATGAGCTAATTAAGCTTGGCTATAACTTATGTATTGGGAATAAGATCATGAAGTTGTTTTTACTAGTTTGGAGGGAGTCATCCTTGATGGTTTCCCCAGGGCTGATTGGGTCTCCAGGGCTACTATCACTAGTTTATGAAGGGTGGGCCTTGGGATGTTTTCCAAACTTATATCCAAGGTGGGGATACATTTTGTGTAGGCTACCAGGAGGCAGTGGGGTAGCTTGTCTAAAGTGGCTACCAAATAGAATTAGGAGGTGGGACATTCATCCATGGACTACTCTAGTTGGGAGTAGTATTTGAAAATTGTGAGCTGAAAGAGGTAAAATTTGCAAAAGGTGGATTTTGTCCCATACCAAGATAATATGGTCATTAAACTCATGACTTTATTTATGAAACATATAAAACCTAGTCTCCATCTCCTTATATATAATTTAACTCTATTTTTTTTGGTTCTTCATCTATGATGTTAGCTACTTTAGCTTGAACCTTGTGAAACTTTCAATCTGTCTTCTTCCTCTTACAATCTTAAAAATATATTGTCAAAGCTTGATGCAAGGTTACATGATTTTTTATTGAGTGTAGGCTGTCTATTTGGGTGGCTAAATGACTAATGATATCATATTTTAAGTCTTGTAATAGGTTACTAAATTTAGATTTTCATATGCCACTTGCAGCTTCCAATGAAATCTTGTTTCCCCTAACTTTATTTATGGTAGACATGGAATAGTTATTCCTTAATTTGTTGATGTCTATAAATGGAAGATGGAATAAATCTCCCCCACTCATTAGGTCCAGAGCTTCTAAATAGTCTTCTTAAATTCCTTTTAGGAAGATGAGTTTTATAAGTTCTTTTCCTAATACACTTTTCTTCAATTTATATACATTGAACATGAACCATCCAACATAGTCTTCCAAAGATTCATGCCCTTATTAAGTTATCCTAAAGATATCCTTTCTCTTATAACTTCTTCCTCATCTATATTCCTGATACTTAGTTAAAAATTTATTTTTCATATCCTCCCAAGTGAGGACTTAATTAATACTTAGTCCCATGAACTAATGAAGTATTGAGTCCTTGAAGGTGGATAAAAAAAGTTTCAATTTATGTGTATCCTTATAGATGCTAAATTTATACACCTTGTATTAAATTTATATATCATTATGTCATAATGTCCCCCCCATGCATAATTATTTTTATAATTACACTTTACCATTTACCACCTAGGTTAATAAATTAATTACTATGGTTAAATAGTAATTACCCCCTTTTTACCTCACCCTTAAAACCATAAAATCAAATAAATCACATAAAATCTAAAAAACCTCCCTTTTATCCTTATTACTCATTTTACCCAACCTTGTTCCATGGTTAAAATAACTTGAACGACTTTGAAAGTTGTTTTAACCTTATTTTACCCCATGCCAACCCATTAGAATAGCTTTTCATTCAACTTATCCTATTCTGGATAAATTGACAACATTCCTTCATGATCGATGTTGATCAATTATGATCAACATCGATCCATAAATACCCAATAGACCTCCATTGCTCAAGAAGATGGTGATTACACTTTTGCCTTTAAAACTCTATCAAAATATCATTGTAGCTTGCATATATATATTATGATAAAATAATGTTATCTTCAAGAATCTCGATTTAAAGTATCATCAAGAGGATTTTGTGAAATTTCTTCTCTCATCCCATCAAGTTTTATATTTCATCAAAAAGGTTAGTCTTTAAATCCATTTTTGTTTAGTTTCTCATATTTATCATCTTCTATGTCTGATAGGTATTTGGTTTTTTTTTATTTTATCAATTTTCTAGCAGTTATTATAGTCTAATCAGTAATTAATTATCTTGCACAAAATATATATCGATTCATCTAAATCAATGTCAATTGTGTTGAATCGACAATGATCCTTGTTTTTTTAATTAAGTGGTTTTAAATATCTTTTTTTTTGTGTTAAAACTATGTTCTATTTGTAATTCTCTATCTTTGTCTATTTTTAGATTCTATTTTCATCAATTTATCAAAAATACAAAGTGTTATTATAATCTATTTTACAAATTTAATAATATATGGAAGATCAATGTTGATCCATTTAAATCAACATCAATACCTATTACATCTTTAAAACATCATATAAATCTGCTATCTATTTTCTAAAATACTATTTTGTTCATTAAGATGACCTTGCCTAGTTTAGTGCATGATTCAATTAGTGTATTTGATCTTTCCATAGTCCCTCAACCTCTCTTTGTAGATTAGAGTGATATAGATTTTGATCTAGGACATTGTTTTGTGATTTAAATATGTGATTTCACCTATATTAATGACTTATTGGCCATAATTCAAGAAGATATAGACATTGTTAATGAATTATGGGATGCATATTTTAATCATATAAATCTTCTCATTAATTAATTATCTTAAACATTATTTACTTCTATCCATATCTATATTTGTAATTTAATTTTTAAAATAAACTTGAATGTTTGAACATGCGCTAACATCTATTTGAGAAAGTGTGCTACTTCCTAGTATTAGTTTGTAACTAGGCAACCCACTCATCTATTAATTAATTAATTTTTTGTTTAAGTATGGTGTATTACAGGTCATTCCTCTCTGGCCAAAGAGGAGTTCTCACAATCAAGCTTGATCCACGATGCACAACCAAGCATCCATATCTCCAAGTAATCTTAAAAACTTTGCTTATACTTTATTTTTAGTAGTTATTTAGATCTCATTAAAATAGCCAAAAAAATACTGAAACATTCTAGCACACCTAGTGGGACCCATAAGGTCTCATTTTTATTTATTATAAATTCATTTTTGAATTTTAAACCCTATTTTCCCTTTCTTGGTTTTTTGTATTCATTCAAATAAATTTAGACTTTGCATTTTATTTCCTCTTAAGATTAAATAAATTCCATCCATTTTTCTAACTTAGGTTCTTTCACATAGAATAATCTATGCAATAATATATCATAGTCATCACTTTATCGATACACAAACCAAATCACTATCATAATTAACAAATCTAAACACTTGATATAAGGAAATTGATGGGGATTTCATCACCTCACATCAACGTTTTTCCCAATGATACTACTTGTATTTTAGCACCAAAGGGAGGACCAACTCAGTTCTCTAGTTGAGTATAATCTTTGGACCAATGATACATCATTAGCTAAGCACTCACACTGTCTATGGGATTGTGAACTGAGGGGAGCAAGACCCAAGTACCAATACATGTATCAATACCAGTACAAACTTCTTTAAGTGCCAAAACAAACTATAGGAAACTATCCTTAGATTGCCATTTCTTAGGACCTTTGTTATCCATTTCTTTTCTACCTTATTTTTCACATCTTAAAAGCTAAAAAAGTGTTATTTGGAACTAATTTTAGTGTGTTTATATTTCATTCATAGTTAAAAACAAAATAATTCAAAAGTAAATTTTTCTTTTATTAATTTTTCTTTTCTTCACTTTTATTTTTTATTTCATGGTGTTGACTCGACAATAATAAAAAAGGCAAGAATTTAAGGAGGTTATTACAACTTTTCCTATGGAGCATACACCAAGTCCTATTTCTTTCCCTGAATCCTTTGAAAATCTGATGTTACTACAATATTACCCTCAAGGAGATCCATTCTTTATAAAAATATTGGACAATAAGCTTCTTGCTCTTAATCATTATATGAATAGTCAAGAAATACATATTTCTCCTTCCCCCCATACCCAAAACTCTCCACATAGGTTTGGGATGCCTTTTGATAGAACTAAAGAGCTTACCATAGACATGGCAAACTTTTTTACCAGATCTCCTCCACCTACATCTAATGCTTAGATATCATGACCTTTAGAGAACCAACCATTCATGGTATCTGTTAGTTCTCCAACCATTACTCAGGTCTAAAATATTACTCAACCTATACCTACTATAACTTCAAAAACATTAGTAGGGTCAATTCTTGTAAGTCTCCCTCCCATTAGAACAACTTTAACACATACCTCACAATAAATCCCATGAACTTAACCTTTCAAAAATTATGTCTCCTCAGTTGCCTAGTATGTGGCCTCATCACAACCAGCCATAACCACTCAATTGTAGTCTGTCCCACAATAGAATGTTCCATTTTAAATCCCTCAATATGTGGTGGCATCTCAACCCATTATGTCTACCATATTAGGATATTTTCCCTCACAACCCATGTCTACTATATTACCAAACTATCAATCCCTTCAATATAATTTCTTAAGAGGTATGCCTTAGGGTAATACTTGGATGGATCTCATGAACATACTTATGAATAAGATGTCTAGTTTGGAAGCCTATGCCTCTAGACATAATAATATGCTCACATATGAGAAAATTTGTAATGAGCCAATCTATCCCTCTAATCCCTATTCGACTATACCCATCACAGTGGGAGCTTCATAAATTCACTAAATTTTAGAATAAATAAGATTCCCAAAAACATATTAGAGCCTTTTTACATGCGTGTTATCTTATAGTACATAATGATGCCCTCCTACTTATGATTTTCCCATATCGTTAGTAAGATCTGTATTGGATTGGTATAATTCCATTCCACAACATTCCCTCTTCTCCTTATGATAGTTGGCTCAAGTTTTTATACAACATTTCTCAATTAATATTTCTCAAAAAGTGACTATCATTGATCTTTACATTATTAGACAGTTTGAGCATGAATCCTTATCAGACTTTGTAGCTCAATGGCATAACTTAATCAACCAACTAACTTTTCCCTTGCCACAGACATAATTAATTGAATTATTTTCACATTCTTGTGCAAAACATATATCATCTATATTACAAATTCAAACTTTTAAGAAATTTTATGAAGCTTTTATCATGGCCCGTAAACTTGAAATCCATGGCATTTAAGAAGGGAAAGTTAAGTTTCATAGTAAGAAAATAAAGTCTAACCCATCCAAAAGCAATAGCAATAATCCTAAGCCAAAAGGGGCAAAAAATGTAGTTATTATAAAAACTTCCTCCCCTTTAGCATCCAACTAGTTTGGAGATTCTACCTCACAGACACAAAAACCTAGGGGTCTTACTCATTTTCCTTCTAAAATTTTTCCTTCTAAGAAATATACCCCAATAGGAGAGCCTTATGCTTAAGTATTATATAAACTATTACAAGTAAATTTCATTAAACTCCCTCTAATTAAACTAATTGATGATATACATCCTAAACCCACTTAGTATAAATAAGATGAATTTTCTGCTTACCATAGGGTAATAAGACATGACATTGAGTGGTGCCAATCCTTCAAATGATTAGTGCAGAACCTTATTGATAAGGCGGACCTTCAATTGGATAATCCTAATGCTCCTCCTAATTAGTCTTTATACATTTTTAAGAAAGAATTTCCTAACCATCCATATACATTAAATTCCATCCAAACTAACCTTAGGGAAACACAAATCAAAAATAACACTTGATTAATATGATCCATGAATAGTTATTTCCTAGAGAAATCCCAAAAGAGCCTATGGTCTTAGATCTCCTTACAGGAGATCATTTTGATTTAAGTCAACCAGAGGTTGTTAAACCTAGTACCCTAATTCTTGTAGAATTCCCTAATCTCATTATGTGGGACCATTCACGTGAACCATCTTGTTCACCCTCTCATGGTGAATCTCCTAAAAGGGAAAATGAATTTTCTACTCAATATGTTATAGATAAACATCTTGACACTTTTGAAGCTACTAATGTTACCCCTTTAATCCCTATCAAGTTTTATCATGGAAAACATATATCGTAAGCTAATCCCTTTACATAAAACCTTGGCCCTTTGAAACCATATTTTGTTATAATATCTCACTATCCTAAAGATACCAAAGGAAATAGTAAAATCTCCCATATTAATAGTTGGGATAATTGTCTTGGCATTCCACTACAAAAAGTCATAGCTCATCCTTAGGATAAATTGGATCTTTTTCAAATGTCAAAAGGAGCAAGTCATAGTCTGAATTCTTCCCCCTTTGTTAACACCCAAAATAATAAAGGGCGTATACCTTTTATGTAATGCTGATCATCCATTTTATGACCTTATCCATCTTTTATCTCTATCGTAGGGTATTCTATCCAATCACATGAAAGGATACAATATCCTTTTCAATTTAGTGTACCTCCCTATCCATATCCCTCTTCCTCCACTAAGGGACCTATTGATGTAGGAAATTGTACCCTTTGACAAGAAGTCAAGCTCCTATATTCCCCTTGCAACATGGAAACTCCCCTCTCACCTATGGGACTGGTGAAGCTAGAGGGGAGAGTCTCTAGATAAGGGCTAACTCCCTTTGATGCATCATGTTTGTTTTAGCAAGTGAAACACACACACACACACACACACACACACATATAATGGGGGGGTGAAAAGAGAGAGAGAGAGAGAGTGAAGGAAAACAAACTACTCTAAAGAGGTGATGCACCAAAATAAATTGACCTTCTCACATCCACACTCAGAATCAGACAAAAACAACATACATACACTTTAGTCTTGGCAGAAGGACCAAGCTACAAGAAAATGGCAGGGAGGTTCTTATGAAAACATAGAAACAAAGACTCACCAAGGTGCTATGAAATGCACACTGTAAATAATTTCCTCTATTTTACACTTCCAAAAAAGAGCTCTTCTCCTATCAGCTACAAAATGGTGCCTTGTAAATAGCTGGTGTGTTGGTGTTAAACCTATGAGAGCATCAAAAGACAATGACTAAACACAAATTAACACTCGGGGCATACACAAAATATCTATCCAAGAAGAGGTAAAACTACATTTATTTGATTCAGGTGGAAATTTTAGCAACGCTGTACCTTGTAAAATGTGGAAGATGCTTTACAAATGACAAGTTTGCAATATATATGAGAAACTAGGAAGCCCATTTGGCGTTCCTTTTTTACAAGTGGCATACATACTTTTTCATTGGGAAGAGTAGACTACTTGGGAAAGTAAATGATGTGTCCCCCTTGGCTTTGAATTTAGGTGTCCCTTTTGACATGGCTGCATAGTTTTCTCCTTAACCAAGGCTACTTCTTAAAGGCACCTATACAGCTTGCCCCCTCATAAATGTAAAATGAAGAAAAGGGTGCATGGTTGGCAGCTTGCATATTCAAATGGTCAAATTGTAGCTACTATTTCACCTACTGGGGTCACATCTTAGATTGGCACTTCCTTTCAAACTTTGGACTAACTACTTACACATTCCATGTTTGTCACTTGTATTTTCTCAAATTTTTCTCTTTTGACTCCTTCAGCCCTTGGGGGCAAATTCTTAGTGGGTCGCTGCATTCTAGGCTCCTAGTTAATGCTCTCTTTACTTTGAAAATAAATGGTCATTTCACTTTGTCAATTTTGATGGCCTCTGAGACGTCCTCATCCCTACCAAAACACTATCAGGCCTTCATTGGCTTTTTGTAGCTTCACTTCCTCTTAACACCCTCCCAGGTACTCCTTTACCTTATCTATTCTTCTCAGCACCTTCTCGAAGGGAAGGTGACCCATTTTTCCTTTGAAAATGTTCTTTGACTGATGGTTTAGGCTCTCAGATCCCCACAGACAATTTCCCCATGGAAAATTTTTGTAGATGTTTTCCTGCGGACAATTTGTCCACAAAAAATTGCCTGGGCCATTTACCTACATTGTGTTTTCTATGGGCTTTTGTATATAGACATTTTCTCATGGACAAAAAGTCTACAAAAATTCTGCCAGGCTTTTGTCTTAGCTTTGAAGTGAGCCTGACTTTCTTCAGACTTTTTGTCTAAAGGAATTCATTCAGGCAAAAAGTTTGAAGGAATTTGGGGCTTAGTCCATTTTGAACTTAGACAATTTTTAACTTACCCAGATCTTTTCCTTGGCAGCATTGAAGTGTCTACCATTAGGCCAAGTGGAGAACCAATGAACTAGGTGTGGAACCAAAACTAAACTGAGCCTATCCAAACCCTGAAGACAAACCAAGTGCCAAAGAACCAAGATGCCAAACCAAATTACTGAACCAACCAAAGAACCATGGTAATGAACTAAACTATTGAACTTGCTGAACCCAAAAATGACTGGTTTTGAAAAGTAAGGGAAGAAGGTGACCAAAAATTTTGCCTGGGGCAAAATTTGGTCAACAAATTGGTGACTCCCAGGGGAAGCATGCCTGTTATGCTTAAAGACTAGTTGCCTTACAAATCCATTGGGAGTAGAGTTAGATGTAGCTATAATGAAAGTTAGTAACAGCCCTAAAAGATCCAAGAATCAAACATGAAGCTTTACCCCACACGCAAAGGGAAACACACAAGCCTAAAAACACTACCTGTGTAAATTGCACTTAGGGAAAATAGGATAAACAGCTAAAAACAAACTATTATATATAACTAACTAGGGATTCTCGCCTCCCTCCTAAATCAAAGGGAAAACTTCTCAAGTCCCCTTCTTAGCAAGAAGACTTATGGTGCCAAGCAAGTAGCTGGACGAAAAAAAGAGTTGGTGACCTACTCCTCTTGCCTACCACCTGAATTGGCTTATATCTGAGTGGATCAAAATTGAACATGCTTCCAACATATATGTATTCTACTTGTCCTTAGAAACCTATTGAATGTTAATCCCCTATAATGGTGCTCCTCACCAAGAAATCAATGTCTATTGGCTCATCACCATAAGCCCTTTGATCTTTGCATTCCCTTTGCAATGCATCATGGTCTGATTTGCTTCCTTCTGCCTCATTGAAAATCCTATCAGACTCATCCTCTAACTCCTCTTGGCCTTCTTGAAGAAGGGTGACTGTAGTGATGTCTGAGAAGGACTCAAAATGATTTCTCATCCCATAGAACATCATCTCTCTATTTAAAGCTCTCTACTTCAAGGCCTTCCTCTAGGAAGACATACCTCTCCTTTTCCTCTCTACTGATCAGGATCTCTAGATTTTCAAAAATATCCTCCTGATCCTCCTCTTTCTCATGCTCCTTAGTGTAGTTGTCCTCCTCATCAAAGTAGCAAGGAAGTTCATCAAACAAATGGGAAGAGAGCTTAATGTACATTTATTCCTCCTTGTATTGTTGGAACATCTACATATATGCATGCCCTGAGTCTTCTCCATTGCTGATAAGGTCTTCACAAGGAGCATCAATGATGATTTATTCTTTGTTGTCGCTCATGATAGCCTCTTGAAGGACTACAGCTTGGATTTTCTACTCCTCACTTGCCTCCTACATAATAGGTTCTTCCTTGAGAAGAGGTGAATAGGAGAAAACATGTGGAAGAAGAGGCAGTCCTTAAGCTAGAATCAAATGATTCTCCTCTTTCCATTTGATAAGTGCTTCATCAATATTAGGTACGGCTTGATAACTCTCTTGGAAATGTGTAAGTTGGGTGTGTTTAGACATGGAATGTGTTTTTTGGTTTGAACCATCCATCACACATTTACTAAAGAATTTCTCTTTGGATTCCAACTCTGCTATTCTCCTAGCTAGGTCTTCTTGGAAAAGCTTTTCCTAGAGGTCACCAACATTATCATGAGTAGGAGCAGCCTCAGCTTCTTCAAGGTTTTGAAAAAAGCCTTACTTCTCTTCTTCCTTTCTACCCCATGATTCTACTATTTTCCCCCAGTTCAGGATCTCAGAATTAGGATTTTGCTCCCGTGAACAGGTAGCAATTTTGGTTTCTCCAAGGTCCTGGGGCTCCTCCACAAGGTCTAGAAATTTCAACTCTCTTTCGAGAAGTAGCTTCATCATAGCCTCTAAATCTTCAATTTACTTGGCTAGATTATCTTGAAGGAGTCTTTCTTGGAGGTCACCAGCATTATCCTCTTCAAAGATCTGAGCTGGTCCTTGGCATTCCATCCTCTAACTCAAAATTTGCATATCATGCTAAAGAACTTGGGGAGGTTGGGGAACACAAGGAAAAGACTGTTGATGCACTGGAGGATTCTTTAGAAGAGGGACATGCTGACTAGTGGTATTTTCCCCAATGGAAAATTCATGATTTAAGGAGTTTAGAAGGTTCATCTCCATGAGAGGTTGCTCTGATGCCTTCTGGTGCTGGAAAGCCAGGTGCACGGGATTGAGAGTGAATGCATTTGATGAGCTAGAGTGAGCAAGTGCTATTTGATAGAAAGGATTTGGCACAAAAGAGGGGGATTTTTTTATAATAAGAGGGGGTGCACAAGGCTGGCTACCTTGAATAAATGGATTTCTCCATTTGGTTACCTCCTCCTCCATGGATTGCAAGGCCTGTGCTTGCCCAAACAAGCAGTCCTCTTTATACATTAGCTCCTATTGATATTTGTACTACTCTTCCAATTTGTTAATCTCTAATTCTAATGCCACTTCCCTTATCATTGTAGGGTAAGCTACTTGAGGGGATTGCATAAATATCTGGAGCCTTATTATATTCATATGAGGGAAAACAAGACCCATGATTTTGAGCAAAGGAAATATACATACAAGAAATGATTTCTAATGTCACCAGGCTATTTAACTAGTAGATTTAACTCAGAGTCACCAGACGCTAAAAACTTTGATTTATTGTAACAAGACCAGAATTAATCCTAAAACCTTACTACATTATAAAATTGAGTTATCAAGCTGAGTCCCACCAAGTGTGCTAGAACTGTTGATGTAAGAAATTGCACCCTTTGACAAGAAGTCAAGCTCATGTCTTCTCCTCACAACATGGAAACTCCCCTCTCACTTGTGGGACTGGCGAAGTTGGAGGGGAGAGTCTCTAGATAAGGGATAGCTCCCTTTAATGCATCATGTTTGTTTTAGCAAATGCAAAACACACACACACACACACACACACACACACACAACACACACACACACACACACACACACACACACACACACACACACACACACACACACACACAGATATATAATGGGGGGTGAAAAGAGAGAGAGAGTGTGTGTAGGAAAACAAACTACTCTAAAGAGGTGATGCACCAAAATAAATTAACCTTCTCACATCCACACTCAGAATCAAACAAAAACAACATACACTTTAGTCTTGGCAGAAGGACTAGGCTGCAAGAAAATGGTAGGGATGTTCTTATGAAAACACAAAAATAGAGACTCACCAAGGTGCTATGAAATGCACACTATGAATAACTTCCTCTATTATACACTTCCAAAAAAGAGCTCTTCTCCTGTTAGCTACAAAATGGTGCCTTGTAGATAGCCAGTGTGTTGGTGTTGAACCTGTGAGAGCATCAAAAGATAATGACTAGAGACAAATTAACACTCAGGGCATACACAAAATATCTATCCAAGAAGAGGTAAAATTGTGTTTATTTGATTTAGGTGGAAATTTTAGTAGGGTTGTGCCTTGTAAAATGTGGAAGATGCTTTACAAATGACAAGTTTGCAATATATATGAGAAACTAGGAAGCCCATTTGGCATTCCTTTTTTACAAGTGGCATATGTGCTTTTCATTGGGAAGAGCATATTGCCTAAGAAAGTAAATGATGTGTCCCCCTTGGCTTTGACTTTGGGTGTCCCTTTTGACATGGCCGCACAGTTTTCTCCTTAACCAAGGCTACTTCTTGAAGGCACCTATACAGCCTGCCCCCTCATAAATATAAAATGAAGAAAAGGGCGCATGGTTAGCAGCTCACATATTCAAATGGTCAAATTATAGATACTATTTCACTTGCTAGGGTCACATCTTGGATTGGCACTTCCTTTCAAACTTTGGACTAACCACTTACACATTCCATGTTTGTCACTTGTCTTTTCTCAATTTTGTCTCTTCTGACTCCTTCAGCCCTCAGGGGTGAATTCTTATCAAGTCACTACATTTTGGGCTCCTTCTTGTTAACGCTCTCTTTACTTTGAAAATAAATGGCCATTTCTCTTTTTCCATTTTGATGGCCTCTAGGACATCCTCATCCCTGTCAAATCACTATCAAGCCTTCATTGCCTTTCTGTGGCTTCACTTCCTCTTAGTACCCTCTTGAGCACTCCTTTGCCTTGTCTATTATTCTCAACACCTTCTCGAAGGGAAGGTGACCCCTTTTTCCTTTGAAAATTTTCTTTGCTTGATGGTTTGGGCTCTTAGATCCCCATGGACAATTTCTGTAGATATTTTCCCATAGATAATTTGTCTACAGAAATTTGCCCAGGCCATTTGCCAACTTTGTGTTTTCCATGGGCTTTTGTCCGCAGACATTTTCCCACAGACAAAAATTTTGTGGAAATTTTGCCCAATATTTTTTCTTATCTTTGAAGTGAGCTTGAATTTCTTCAGACTTTTTGTTCGAAGGAATTCCTTCGGGCAAAAAGTCTGAAGGAATTTGGGGCTTTGTCCATTTTGAACTTAGACAATTTTTGACTTTCCTGGATCTTTTCCTTGGTAGCATTGAAGTGTTTGCCCTTTGGACAAGTGGAGAACCAATGAACTAGGTGTGGAACCAAAATTGAATTGAGCCTATTTGAACCCTAAAGATGAACCAAGTGCTGAAGAACCAAGACACCAAACCAGAGTACTGAACCAACCAAAGAACCATGGTAATGAACTGAACTATTGAACTTGCTAAACCTGAAAATGATTGGTTTTGAAAATCAAGGGAAGAAGGTGACCAAAAATTTTGCATGGGGAAAAATTTGGTCAACAAGACCATTAGAAAATCTTAAAATAAAAGAGCCTAAAGTTGTCCATCTTATAAAGGGTAAACAGAAAAACTAGACAAGTAATACCCTACCACGAGATCTCATTATCAAAACCCTTATAAAACCATAACATGGACCTTTGAAAGGATATTATGTTGTTATTTTAAAGAAATTATTAGATACCTCCCTTATTATGTTACCACCTATATGGACCATTAACCTTTACCCTAAAATGCCTACATGGTATAAAACTCAAGAAATTTGTGCATATCATAGAGTACTTGGGCATGATATGAAAAGTTGTAAAGCCCTTAAGACTTTAATCTAGTAGTTAATCTAAGATGACAACCTCTTAATTTATGATCTCAATGATCAAACCCCTAATTCAAAAGTTATTCTTCCTTTAGTTCCCCCTATTCGTAATCCTACTAGTACCATAAGTGATAAAGAGTTAATAGCTACTTCAAATCCACCCATATTCTACATAGATGTCATGCATGTAACTACCCACTCTCAAAACCATAATCTTATTAAAGCTAAAGTTTCAATTATAGGAGCCTCTACACCTAATACAAATAACTCACCTAGCCAAAGGTCTAAAGTTTCTATTACAAGAACTACCCCTACTAAAGCTAAGTAATTGGTTCATATCTCTGTATTAAAATAGCTCCACCAAGTGCCTATTAAAATGTCATTTTATGAGATTGTCAAGAATTCTCCACAACATCAACAATAAATGATAGAATCTCTCCAAGCTATTGAAGCCCTACCATATGGACCTCAACCTTTGTTAGCCTTTATAGGATCCCTTTGAATGGTCTCAATGCTTAGTTTTACTAATTCTAAAATTGTTTCTTTGTTGCCTAAAGACCATGATCCCACTCTTTGTATTACAACCCAAATAAATCAAACTCAAATTAAAATGGTTATGATTGATAATGGGGTGAACATTAATATTATCTCCTTGCATGAGTTTCAACAATTAAAATTTTTAGAAACCATTGTCTCTTAGTCTATAGTAATCCTTCATGCATTTAATGACATAGTAATAGAAATGGTAGGAATAATCATCTTCCCCATTTGTGTGGGTCCTTATACAATTCATGAGCTCTTTTATGTTATATAAGGGACCTTTAAATACAACATTCTATTAGGACATCCATGGATTCATGTAATACAATGCATACCTTCCACCATTCATCGATGCCTTAAATATGAACATCAAGGTCAAGTACACATCATCCCTACTGATCCTCACCCCTTTAAGTCATGAAAATTTACATTTGGGCCAAATGATGTCATAATAACCTCACCTAACATAATTCCATCTTCCTCTTCTAATCAAGCCTCAACTAACATGACCATCCCTACTTTGAAATTACCTCCTCTAGATTCCATTGACTTTATGATGCAACAAATTTTAATAGGAAAATATCAGTTATTAACTCTTAATACTTTACCCACTCCTAAAGAATATGGTCATCCTAATAAGCAACCCTAGTATTCACCTAGTCTAGGTGATACCATTTTTTTTGGACCACATTTATTGTGTACTTAACATATGGTGGGATAAATCAAGCTCTCTCAAATGATGATGATAATGTTTGTGCAAAAAAATTTACATCTAATTTCTCTTTTCTTAGAAACACTCAATTTGTTCAAACCTATCTTCATCACTATGCCTAGAAAGGCATTAACATGGGTAAGTATGAGCATGGTCCTCATGATATCACATTAGGAAACTTTAGAAAGCCATAAAAAAAGTATGGCTTAGTTTTCAAGAAGAATTCCAATTCTATCCCCAAACTCATTCTTCTACCATCTTTGGAAGAAGAAGAGTCATCTTCCTCATTCGATACCTCTTCCTCGACTAGCAACATCATATCCATTCTGTCTAACTTTTTAAGTCAATTTTATCTCCTTAGAGCCTCTAATCTACAACCATGATGGTGAAATCTAAACCATTCCGATAGTATATCCTTAGTTAATAGGATATGATACACCAACCATCCCTTTTTTTTAGTGTCAAGATGATGAGTCTATCTTGACCCATCTAGGTGTTAAAAAATCTTATTTACATAACTCTTTTCCATCCAAAATGTCTAGGTTGTTAAATGAAGCTACTACTAATATTAATATTGGGTCCTAGAAATTCCCAAGGATTATTAAAATTAGCAAAACCTTATATCTACAAGAAATTCAATATTTTACTACCTTCTTATCAAATCATAGTAAAGCCTTTTCTTGGTCTTATAGTGATATGACTAACATTGATCCCTTGATCTTTATCCATAACATTGTAACTTTTCTTGATGCTAAAGTAATAAATCAAAATCTTAAAAAGATGCATCCTCATGTTGCACTCATTATGAAATAAGATTTATAATGCCTTTTATCCATTGACTTCATTTAATCCATTGATTATCCTTAGTGGATGTCCAACACTGTTCTAGTCACTAAACCCATAGGGAGACTTTACATTTATACTAACTTTCATGACTTAAATATTTCTTGTCCAAAGGATGATTTTACCCTTCTTAATATAGACTAGTTAGTGGACTTAACAGCTAGACATGAAATGTTGTCCCTTATGGATGGTTTCTTTGGTAATAATTAGATACTTATTACACTAAAATATCAACATAAAATGGCATTTATTACTCCTTGAGGAACCTTCTATTATTGTGTTATGCCCTTTGGCCTTAAGAATGTAGGATCCACTTATTAGCAGGCCATGACATATATTTCATGACATGATCCATAAAATTGTTGAAGACTATGTAGATGATCTCCTTAGAAAATCTATTTTTTTTAAAGATCGCCTATCTATCTTGAAGGTCATATTTGATCATTTGCTTCATTATTGTGTGCATCTAAATCATAAAAATACATTTTTAGTGTCCTGATGTGTAAAATTTTGGGTTTCATTATTTCCATTCATGGAATATAAGTATATCCTACTTAAATCAAGGCTATTCTAAAAATGCCTCCTCCTTCTAATATTAAGTAGCTTCATCATTTACAAGGTAAGCTTCAGTCTATTTGCCATTTTATTTCCCATCTTGTTGACCATTATCAACCCTTCCACTATTTTTTTAAGAAGGGTAGTCACTTTGTATGGGATTGTAATTATCAATAAGCCTTTAATACACTTAAAGAATATCTTTTATAACCTCCTATCCTTACTTCCCCTAAGGAAGGGTAACCTTTCTTCCTTTATATATCAGCTATAGACCATGATCTAGGTGCTATGCTTGCTCATCGAGATGAAAATCATAAAGAGTAAGTTGTTTATTATATAAGTTGTACTCTAATAAAATACGAGACATCTTACTTACATACTAAAAAATTATGCTTGTCATTGGTTTTAGTAGCTTATAAGATCCATCATTATCTCCTCAACCATAATATGTATGTCACTAGGACTACTAATCCCCTTAAGTTGATACATTCTAAACCATATCAATATGATTGAATGGCTAGATGGGTCATGTTGTTAACTAAATTTGATCTAGAGTTTCTCCATCAAAAGTCTATCAAAGGTCAAATCATTGCTGATCAATTAGCTAAAGCACCTCTTAGTAATAATTAAGCCATTAATTATGAATTTCTTGATGAGTCTCACACCCACTTCCCATTCCATCAAGAATATTAAATGACTCTATTCTTCAATGGGTCTAAGTGTGAGCACAAAAGCAGTGTAGGGATTATACTAATCCCTCCTCATTGTATCCCCATGCCTTTATCTTTTAAACTAGACTTTGATTTCACTAATAACATGGTTGAGTATGAAACATTTATTATAGGAATCTAAACTCCTCTTGCACTAGGAGTTATATCCCTTGACATCTATAGCACTAGGAGTTTGTGAATACTATAGCCTCTCTTGCTTCTTCTATCCTAGCTTCACCTCAGTAGTCTAAGTTATTTATTCTTGTTTATCACCTTAATCAACCCTCTTATACAATGACATATCTCTCATCCATCCATAATGTCAAGGTAAATCCTAGGGAGTCGTGGCATGTACAAATATTTAATTATTTGTCTATGGGATTATCTCCCCCTCATCTATCCAAGGGTGCTAAGTACATCTTCCAATAGAAGGCTACCTATTATGTCATTCTAGGAGGAATTATTTATAAGCATAGTTTTGATAGTATTCTCCTTCATTTTATCCAAAAGTGTGAAGCTACCTTAGCTATCCAGGAGATCCATGATGGCTTGTGTGGTGGACATTTTAATGGATATGAAATCGCCAAGAAAATCTTATGCCTAGGTTATTATTGGCCTACTTTTGAATCAAGATTATTGTGCCTATGTTAAGACGTGTGTAAAATATCAGTAACATGCAAACTTATCTCATGCCCCTAGTAAATCTTTGTAGGTAAAAAGAGACTTTTGGCCATTTTTCTAGTGGGGGATCAATCTCATTAGGCAAATTAATCCTAAATCCTCACTAGGTACTTCACTAAGTGTGTGGAAGCTATACCACTTATCTTGACCAAGGTAGAAAATACTATGGAATTTATCCATAATCACATTATTTGTCATTTTGGGATTCTTTATAAAATTATAATAGATAATGGAAAACATTTTAAAAATAAGAAAGTGCAGGCATTGTGTGACTCATTTAAAATCAAATTATTTTTTTCCTCACCTTACTATCCTAAAGCCAATGGTCAAACTGAAGCATCTAATAAAACCTTAGTCAAAATCTTAACTAAAGTCATTAATGAAGTTGGTAAAGAATAGAATCTTCATGTCTCTTTCACCTTATTGGCATATCAAACTAGTATTTGAACCCCTACAAGTGCTTTTCATTTTTCTCTAGTCTATGGTATAGATATGGTACTTCCTTTGGAAGTCCAAATTCCCTCCCTTTGAGTCTCTCTTCAAGACATAGTTTTTGATGAGTATTTTTATTAGGATCATTTACCCCAGCTTGAGATCTTAGATGAGCATTGAGTAGTAGCCCTTGACCACCTTCATATATATTAAGAATGGTTAAAATGAGCATATAATCAACATGTAAAAGAACATGCATTTAATATCAAAGATCTTTTACTTAAATAAAATTAACATGTCACTAATATAGAATGAAATAAGAGGGGTAATTTTGATCCTAATTGGCTTGGACCATACATCATAACTCATAAATATGGATCTAGGGCATATCATTTAGCCTCTCTTGATGGTAAACTAGAATGTGAACCTCTTAATGCCTTGCATTTATGTCCTTTATATAGTTAGTAAATATTGGCTAATTTGGAGTGGTCAGTTTTACCATCTCCCTTTATACCTAATAATGACATGAGAGTTATGTGGTTACCTAGTAGTTCTTGTAATCCTTTCCTTGAATATTAATACCCTAGATTTATTCATAGCATTCTCTCTTAGATAACTTTCTCCTATATTGAGAAAAACCCCAAATCATTATTTCCCTTATCTCCTACATGCCCTTATTTTCCATGATAGCATAATAATTTCATATGATGGAATCAAGAAAATTATCTTATATAGATATTTTATGCCAGTCTTAGTATCAAAGAAAAAAATCAAAAAAGGGGGCCAAATCAATAGATTGATCCCTTGAAGGATAGTTGCAACCAAATCCAAAAATGGCAATAATAAACAGATTGATCCCTCAAAGGATAGCTATGCAAAAGTATAAAAATATAGACCACTTCCTCGAAGGATGGATACTAAGTAGAAAACTTACGTCATTGATTATTTTTCAAATTTTTATCATCTTCAAAGAGCCTTAAAATTAGAAAATCATATAAAAAATCATGTTATCAAAAGAAAAATCTCAAGAAAGCTTCCCACATTGATCAACTTTCTAATAGTAGGCCTCTTGTATTGATTAGTCTACATGCTAGCATAAATGACTCTTAAAAGAGGAACTCCTAATTATTGAAATATGGATAGTATTATTATTCATCCCTTATCCCATAAAAATCATCTAATCCCAATAATCTTATCTTTGATCACTCCAGGTTGTGTCGATGTTTATTATCCTTTACATTAAGGATGTACATGCATATAGATGTGAGATCATCCTTTTGGTTGTGGTCCAAGTCAATGTGGGATGGATTTATCCATCATAATTCCAAATAATCCCTAAATCCATAATCCATAAGAAAATAACATCCATAAGCATAAACCATAATTTGCATCTCATTAATTAAATATAATCTATCTTAATAATCCATAAATCTCAAAACATTATTACTCGTAATACATCTCAATAATCGATATATCTCTAAACATTATTAATCATAATCCATTCATAAAACATAAATATAGGTGTGTGTGTATATATATATATACACACACACATACATACATACATACATACATATATATATATATATATATATATATATATACATACATATACACACACACACACACATCTATATATATATATATATATACAGATATATATATATACAGATATATATATATATATATATATAGATATATATATATATATATATAGATATATATATATACAGATATATATATATACAGATATATATATATATATATACACACACACATACATACATACATATACATATATATATATATATATGGATATGTATGTATGTATATGTATATGTATATATATATATGTATGTATATATATATATACACACACATATATATATACATATATATATATATACATATATATATATATATGTATATGTATGTATGTATGTATGTATATGTATATATATGTATATGTGTGTGTATGTATGTATGTATGTATATGTATATATATGTATGTGTGTGTGTGTGTGTGTATATATATATGTATGTATATATGTGTGTGTGTGTGTATATATATATTATACAAACATAATAAAGGGCTTGTGGCTTGTATGGTGTGTATGTCTACTATGTAAAATTTATCCTACTAAGATGAAATATATCATCTCCCCTATCATCTCCTCCTCTCCCTATTGTAATTCTCCATATATTGATAATGGCACTTAGGGTCCTTTGGGATCTACTATGAATGGCCATGAAGGCTATAAATTGAGGTATCTCTAGTTGTTGATCTTGTACAATCCTTTCATAGTATCATATCTCAATTGGTTCATCCTTGTACCTCTATAGTAGTAACATATTGATGGTATTAGAGCTCAGACCTATAGTAACCTGAGTTGTCCTCTCAACCATATAACCTCTCATCTATTCTATCTCATCCCTATAGTTGTCCCTCTCGTAAATGGCCTAGTCCCATTGCCATATAACCATATCAAGATCATCCTGTAAACTCTATAGCTCAGCCTATGATATCCCTTACTCATCTTATCTTGGGGTATCCTATACAAGTGCCTCATCTATGGGCTCATCCTAATTTAGGGCATCCTATGCTAGTAACTCATCCATATTCTCATCCTATGCTAGTGCCTCCTATGCCTCCTCTTATCGAAGCGTCACTACTCTCTGATATCATCTCACCATCTCTCCCATAAACCAAGTGGCATAGTTATCTATATATCCTAAATCATCCACATTTGATGTTATCAGCTCTTCTAGTGCCCCCATCAAGATGGTTGTAGTGTCAGGTGCTAGCTAGTCTAGCTCTGTATCCTCATACCTATATAAGCATGGGGATTATGGTATATCTTGTATCAAGCCAAACTATTGGTGGACCCTATCAAAATAAAATAACTCCATGTGGTCCATATATCACTTGTATAACCATCTCTCTTAGGATATATTCCTCAACTCTACCTCTGTGTCAGGCCATGCTAGAAAACATAGATATGGTCTCTAGATAATGTCTTTGATTTGGAGGCTCTCAAAAAATTTGTTTATAGTATGATAGATCACACACTACCCTATCTATATATGGTATCACTAGGTCATCATCCCACCGAAGGAAGCCTACATTATGTACCCTATCTTCAAGCCTAACCCCCAGAGTCCCAAGAGGGAAAATCACTTAAATGTGCTCAGAAGCCCAATAGTGAATCACAAATGTAATATCAAACCCTATCTAGCATCTGGTATGCCAGGTCTATAACTCCTTGTAGATATACCCTAGTAATGTGGGTTTCCAATTAAATACATTCTTATGCTCAAGCATATATGCTATAACTAAAGAGAATCTCCATGGTAACCATCCTCTACCATAATCAGGAAATACATAGCAAGTCAAATCCAACATCAGCATGGTCAATAATAGCCTCTCTATTGGTGCCTAATCACATAGGGGTTGAAATGAAAACCCTCTAGAAACAAATTAGATATCTATAGTATCCTCATATAGTCGTGTTAGTGCTTTTGCATGTCCAACTTCCTCTATTGTGTATACTAGAGCTCCCTAAATAGGTATCCTCAAGATCCAATAAATATCCTCAGTCATAATGGTCATTTCACCTATAATAAACCAAAAGGTATTGGTGGTATAATCTCACCACTCCAGTAATACCACTATCATGCCAATGTCTTGATGGATGTGGTGGTAGTATTGGATCCCTCCAAATCCCACCACCTCTAAGTGTACCTAGTCCTCATCATCTAATAATTCCTATAGCTCCTGTAGTAATGGTGGGACTTTATCCCTCATAGTCAATAGCTCATAAGCCTATCATAAGCAATTTATTATTAGTTAATTTTCCTTTTTACCCTCTCCTTATAAATTAACACTAATCCTTGTGGATCATGGTTATCCTAAGGGATCAACATCAATCTATTTTAGATCATAGTTAATTTGTATGGATCAACATCAATCTCTCCTAGAAAAATGCTAAGTTTTCTCCCATGTCCCTTTTATATTCCTAATCTACCCTCCCCTTTTCCTATTCCCCTTAATTTTCCTCTCCTAACCCCTCCCTTAAGCTACAAATGCCAAAAACATTAAAAACATTAAAAATATAAAATACATATAAAAGTGTGTTACCTACCTCATAGTGTATTCATCATCATCATTGTCCACTCCCATTATCCTCCATCTCTTATTTGTATGTCCCCAAGTCAGTAACCCAACATTTTTTTCTTATAAAACTCTCATGCACTCAATATCTGAATGAACCCTATTATTTCTTGGTGGGCTATTTATATCTATTATTGAGATTGATATCGATCTATATGGATCAATGTTGCTTGGCTTTAATTGATGTTGACTGGTTTTGATCGATGTCAATTCCCTAGCTTGATTAGTATTTGCATTTTGGATTATTTTTGCTAATTTTAGTTTGCTTTTGGACCCATATTTTTTTTCTTTTTTCATAGCTATCACATTTTTGTATTTCTTATTATCCTTTAGATTAGTGACTTTTGGCCCCTTGTTAGTTCCCTAATCTCTTTGACATACCCTTATTTTTTAGAACCTTAACCCATATAAGATTTTAAGGGTGTCTTTTTCTTGAGTACATTTGCCTATAGGTATGCACACACCATACACACACTAGATGCTTTGGTTCACTATTTCTATCTCTTATGCTACTGCTTTGCCTCTTATATGCTTACTTTTTTTAGCTATGACATTTCATTTTTTGATCTGGTATTTTGAGCATTATTGATTCCATTAATTTTTGTTCCATTTAATGTAAACATGGCCTTCCTTTGTCATTGTATTCTATCTATTTTTATAATCCTTTAGCTATCTTCTATTTTTGTCCTTACCATCTTGTCTATTTTATTTTTTTAATTCCATCTTGTTTAAACCCATCATCTTTTCTATTTCACTTTCCATTGTCTTGTTTGAGGGGGGATACCTCCTCATAAAAACTTGGGGCATTTCAGATTTTTTATAGTTTTTGTCTCATGGTGCACCATTGTATACCACTCTACAAAAAGGGGCAAAAGGTAGATGCTAAATTTATACACATTGTATTAAATTTATATAGCATTGTGTCATAATTTCCCCCCATGCATAATTATTTTTATAATTACACTTTATCATCACTTTACCATTTACCACCTAGGTTAATAATTTAATTAATATGGTTAAATAGTAATTACCCCCTTTTTACCTTACCCTTAAAACCATAAAATCAAATAAATCACATAAAATCTAAAAATCCTCCTTTTGGCCCTTTTAACTCCTTTACCCAATCTTGTTCCATGGTTAAAACAACTCAAATGACTTCAAAAGTCATTTTAATGTTTTTTTTACTCCATGCCAACCTATTATAATAGTTTTTCATTCAACTTTTCCTATTTTGGGTAAATCAACATTGATCCTCCACGATCAACACCAATCGATTAGGAATGACATCAATCTATAAATACCCAACAGACCTCCATTGCTTAAGAGGATAGTGATTATGCTTTTACCTTCAAAACTCTATGAAAATATCACTATAACTCACATACAGCCATTATGAAAAGCATTTTTATCATGAAGAATCTCCATTTAAAGCATCATTAAGAAGATTTTGTGAAATTTCTTCTCTCATCCTATCAAGTTTTATTTTCCATAAAAATGGTTAGTATTTAAATCCATTTTTGTTTATTTTCTCATATTTATTATCTTTTATGTATGATACACATTCAATTTTATTTATTTTATTAGTTTTCTAGGTTTTCATTATAGTATAATTAGTATTCAATTATCTTACATAGAATTGATATCAATTCATCTGAATTGACATCAATTATTTTGAATCAACATCGATCCTTGTATGTTTAATTAAGTGGTTTTAAATATCTTATTTTTTATGTCAAAACTATGTTCTATCTATAAGTCTTTATTTCTATCTATTTTCAAATTCTATTTTCATCAATTTATTAAAAATATAAAGTTTTATTATAGTTTATTTTAAAAATTTAATAGTATTTAGAAGATTGACATCAATCTATATGAATCAACATATATCCTATAAGATTGACATTGATCCCTAATACATCTTTAAAACATCCTATAAATCTACTATCTATTTTCTAAAATACTATTTTGTTCATGTAGATAACCTTGCCTAGTTTAGTACATGTTTTAGTTATCATATTTAATCTTCCCATAGTCCCTCAACCTCTCTTTGTAAATCAGAGTGATATAGCTTTTGAGTTAGGACTTTGACTTGTGATTTCAATACATGATTTCACCTATATTGATGAACTATTGGCCATAATTCAATAAGACATAGACATTGCTAATGAATTTTGGGATGCATATTTTGATCATATAAATCTTCTCATTAATTGATTATCTTCAGCATTGTTTACTTTTATGCATATCTATATTTGTAATTTCATGTTTAAAATAAACTTGAATGCTTGAATGTTCGATGACATCCATTTGAGAAAGTGTGCCACTTCTTAGGACTGGTTTGTAACTAGGTAGCCCACCTATCTATCAATTAATCAATTTTTTATTTAAGTGTGGTGTATTACATGTCATTATTCCCTATCCAAAGAAGATTTCTCACAATCAAGATTGATCCATGGTGTTCATCTAACCATCCATATCTCTAGGTAATCTTAAAAACCCTGCTATACTTTGTTTTTAGTAGTTAATTGGATCTCATTAAAAAATGTGAAAAAATACTAAAATAATCCCACCTATAGTCATAGCTTCTACAAAGGATATCAAATTTGAACAAAAATATGTTTGAGTCTTCTAAGAATGTACCTCTAAAATTAGGCAAGGCTGAGGGTGGGATATTTTTTATTTGAGTTATGCCTATTGCATCTCAAATAAAAAACTCAAAAGTAACTATCTTTGGAGTCCCATTATCATCCACAAAGTCTACTTTGCCATCCATGATGGATTTTATTGTGATATGGATACCAAAGGTACTTAGAATCATGTCTTCAAATTCTATATCAGTCACTTCATCAGTATGATATTAAAAATTTATCCTCTACTCTATAGTCTTTTTTTTACTAGAAATCTAAAGATTCTCTTAAGCTTTCTTAGATTTATTAAATAAATCCTTGATGGAATGCTACTCTGATGTTACTTTCTAGAGTGTTTGGTTTGTGAAGTTCTTCATTTCTCATTACTAACTCAGCTAATGCTTCTTATGCTTCTATTTATTTTTTAGAAGACAATAGTACTTATTTTTTGATAAGCTACTTCCTTCAGTTCATAGTGTTTCCTTATTCAAGAGTCATCTAGATTACAGTGTATTTTTCAACAAGATTCTTAGTTTCCATGGGTACTTGTGGTTCTTTCTTAGTAGCAACTTGTGGCTTGTTTGGTAGGAATCTCCATCAAGAATCTCTTTATCTCTACATAGACATTATGCTACACCTTTTATATATCTTATTCCTTCTTGCATAGGATTAGTGTCTTTTTATTTTTTTAGTGTTCTAAGGGGTTGTTTTAGAATAAGCAAAAAGTAAAATAAAGGATTGTGGAAATCAAAATAACTAGAATTAAAATTTTACTTCTAGAAAACTATAAAGTTATCTACTAAAAGTGGAAAAATTACTCTATGAAGTAGAAAATGAAAGCAGGAAAATTATCCTAGAAAATATGAAATAAAAGCAAGAAAATTATCCTATAAAATAAGAAATTAAAGAAAGAAATTATCCTAGAAAATTGAAAATTAAAGCAAAAAAATTATCCTAGAAAATAGGAAGTGAAAGCAAAAATATTAAATGCACAATTTTTAGAAAATAAATCACTCTTACTGGAAATAAATCCTAAAAACATGAACTAATTAAATTATAAGATTACAAAGAGGAATTCAAGTTTATGTACCATTTACTTCCATAAACTTAGATATCTGGCATAAGAAACCATAGTGCCCTCACTCAACTTTCTTGGATGGAACTATATGTTCAAGAACTTAGACATTTAGCATAAGACAACATAGTGTCCTCACTCAACTTGCTTGACTAGGTATAAAAGTGCATTAACTAATCTTAAAAAACAATTATTGATTTTACAAAATAATAATCGACACCCTCCCAGACAATGGTGCCAAAATATTGTATAGATTAATTACCAAATGAATACTAATTTTTTTACTTTGATTAACATTAATTATCAACCCAAGGTGTGTATACTTTTCAAGGATGTCATAACTATATATTCATTATTGATTCATAAATCAACTTGCTTTACTAGTTTCTGTATAATGAATTTATGTTGAAATCACCAAATAGTTATACTATGAAACTATTATGACAAAAGTATAGAAATACTTCACACTTGTAAATCACACATGCATCCCACTTTATATAATCAGATTAATAATGAAATCTACTTACACATTATTAACTAAGGAGAGTTAGGATCTTAACTACAACTCCTTCTAAGGGGGACCTTCCTCATTCAAAACTAAGTTCCATCCTACTTTGAGAGCTTTACAAAATCTTCTTACAGAATAATCTCTCTCATTACTCAAATCTATAGCAATTAAAGAATAATATAGAATATTACAATGAAATGACTTATATAGTTCTATTAACTATCTAATCTTCAATTTCAATTCACTAACTCCTAATTTGATCTAGGTTCTACCATCAAATATAGAAGGTAGTTTATTAACTTCTAACAAAAGACACCAAACTAGAAAAAATAAAAATACTTTGGAAACTGCTCCAATCAACCTTCAAGTTGTTAGAAATCAAAGTTACTTATTTTAGGTTTGATTATGTTAAGGACAAGGTATACTATTTTGTTTTTTTATTTTCATTGTCCATTTATTTATCATCTTTGGTAGCACATCTAAATTTTATTGCATGTAAAGAGTCTGTACAATAGTTATGGTCCTTTCCAATCACCCATTTAGTTCCCAAGATATTTGAATGTGTCCTTAAAAACTAATCACAATAATATCTTTGTTTTATACAATGGCTATGAGTAACCTGTAAGTGAAGCCTACAATTGATATGAGCACTCTATAGTGGCTATGGGTATTCTATAGGTAGAACCTATAGTTGTTGTGGGTAACCTATAGTGGCTATGGGTAGCCTGTAGGTAGAGCCTATAGTTGTTGTGGGTAACTTGCAGTGGCTATGGGTAGATTTTAGGTAGAGTCTATAGTTGTTTTAGGTAGCTTGTAAGTGTTGTGCCCAAATGAGATCATGTAGCCTTATGTTATCCTTCAAATTATTGTTAAATATAGTTACATAAGTATAATATAATTAAGGAAAAAGCATCAATAATTCATAACATAACACATATATATCAATTCACACACAAAATCATAAATGTGTTCATTCATTTATATGAGTCATGGATGGTTATGGGGATTTACATAGAAAAAGATATATACTAGGTATGGATGAGACTACAAAATAGATTAATTAGTGGTCTCATCACAACCCCTACTTAACCTCTTACTTGATCTTGATCATACCTTAACTATATTTTGAAACCACAAATTTTTTTTAAATCAAGAGGCTCAGTACAACCTAACCCTTCAAGGATATAAAATCCATTAGAATCATCAATGTTATCTCATCTTTTGTTCTTGACCTCTTTGTTAGTTGGGAAATTTCCCTCCCAGTTAAGAATTAAGAACCAAAACAAAGGAGGCTAAAACATTAATCCCAACCATTTTACCCTTTTCCTCCTAAAAATTTTAATATACATGTACACTCTATATATGGTATCCCTAAGATTTTAAGGGGAGTAAGGTTCAATTTTCTTAAAGCACCAGATAGTTCTACCCATCTGTGGGAACAAGAAATGAAAATTTGCTTACCATCTCCTTCTATAAGACTCAAATAATGATTATGAACTTCTACTTATTTTTTGATAACCCATGCTTATGGAGTACTTGAGTTCATGAAGGAGATCTAGTCCACTATTACATCATCTAGATTACTTGATTCACCCCTAATCATTAGGGTAGCTTCTTTTTCTTTTTTCTTAATACTTTTTCACTTGTTTCTTTCTTGTTTCATTGAGAACATATGAATAAAATGCATTCAGCTAGACATCCCCTAAGTAGATGTTTGGATTCCAATCTATATTATTAGGCTACAACATATTAGTGTATGTACGACTCACTTAACTGAGCTTGGAGGTCATGATCAACATGTCTATATACTACAAAGAAATATTTGGGGTCACAAATTATGTAAGTTTGATCATTATAGATCCTATCATATCTAAATTTAAGCCATCTCTCTTCTAAGTAGATAACATAAACCTTAGAAGGTGATATGCACTTCATTAACATTTTAAAGGTTTGATGCATTTTATTAATCTTTTCCTTCAAATACTTGATCCTAGTTTCAGCCATTTCTAGTCTTTCTTGTAAGTCATCTTATTGTTCTCTTGTTTCAACATATACCTTAAATATTTGTAATAAATTCTCTTAGTTATTTTCAACATCACCAAATTTTTCCTTAAGAAAATGAAGGAGGTTAATAGTTTTTATAGGTTGATAGCTGAAAAATCCACATCAATAACTTCTTCTATTGTGGGTGTTTTTATAGTGGGAAATGGAGGAAATAAAATGATGAAGGGTACCAAAGCTAGATCATAATCCATTGTATTTGATTCTATGGCCAAGGTAGATGAAGTTTTTATAAGTTCCTCTAGGGAAGCTACTACATGTTCCTCTAATAACCTTTCTTTATCTATAGAAGGTTTTACAAATTCTACTACCCCTAGAAGTGTTTTAATGCCTCTCTTACCTTTCATTTCTATTATCTCATTCCTTAGCCTATATATTTATTTCATATCTTGTTCTAATGTTTGAAACTCTTGGGCATGAGGAAATATCCCTTGTTCTACTTCTTTTTCCATAGTCTCTTCTTCAATCAATTCCTCTTCTACTACAGGTTGATCTATAAGTCTTAATTTATCTTTTGTATACGCAATGTGTCTAAGGATATGAATTGTCTTCCTCATTGAATTTGGATGGTTGGGGTGACTATTATTCTTCTTTCCTAATATATTCCTCATTAATAGACCATTCCTCAATTTCAAACCCATCAGGGATCTTCCAAAACTTGGGATCTTGCTTTGCCTTTTCATCCTCACTGATGTCTATGGGTGATGAGGCTGTAGTTGTCTTTTGTTTCTTAATTATTTGAGATATCTTAGGAGGAGATATCCTTATTTTTTTATACAGTGAGTTTTTTTTCTTTAGTTTTCATCTTCATTTTAGGAGGGGTGGCTGATGGAACTTGTTCTTCTTATGCAATAGTTTATGGAAGAACTTCCTCTTGTCTTGAAGGAGCCATGGTGGAAGAATTAATCTAAGTGAGAAGATAGTGGGAGAAGGAATATGCTATTATCAACATCCTTTCTCTATGTTAGATAGAGGTAGGACTATTTTCCTTCTCTTTCTTCTACCTATATTAGTTTTAGATGGAACCTCAATAGCTATGAGCTGGCCAGTAGCACTAATGCCTACAACATCTTATTGTATAATCTATTGGGCCTACTTCTCAAGGGATTCCTCCTCATTATTACCCTCTTCTTGCTGATGTTAATCATTCCCTAGGGATAAAAACTATTCCCAACTTAGATCAAGTTTGATAGAGTTTATTCCATATTTAGTTATTAACCATATTAGGCAATGATGGGATAAGGCTTTTTGAATACCCTTCTGGTACTCTTTGGACATATTTTTTAGAATGTTCCATAGGATATTTGAAATATTAACGATTCTATCATTCATCAAATGATTCATAAATTTAAATTGAAGAGTATAAATTAAGAAGTACCTTCCTTCACAAGTCATATATTTGATGATGTATGAGGCTATCTCTCTCTAAGCTATAGGTAAGTTGAGTCTCTCCACACCAACTTTATTCAGTACTAGTCTTTCATCTCCATGAAAAAATAGTTGTATGGCTTCTTGACCATTAGGTTTGTCTTTCTAGTTCTTTCCTATACTTGGCAGCCTAGTTGCTTAGCTCACTAGTTTTTCAGTGACCAAGAATGTGATTCCATGTATAGTATCTATGTCTCCAGTAAAGGATCTTATAAATTTCCTAGTAAGGGGTTCTAAGAAATGTTGTAATTTCTTAAAATAAGTGGTCCAATTAGCTCTACTGAATACAACCTATCTTTCTTGGTCTCTCTAATGTTTCTTATGATATGTGGGTTCTCTTCTCAAAACTAATCCTCCCATTCTCCTGAGTTTAGCTTTTCTATCAATCCTTTCAACCAGTAATTAGAAACACACTCTATTTAGCTTATAAAAATATGCCTATAGAAAAGTAGGGTTTGTTCAATAATAATGTTTTGTGTTTGTAGGTTTCAAGGTTACAATTTATGGCATGCTTCAACTTTATTTGAATGATTGTACTTACAAGGGAAAGTAATGAAATTTATTATTTTCTCTATAGGGTATTATGGATTCATTATGACATATAATCCTACACATATAGATCTCATAATGTGTGGTATTCTCACCCACAACATCCTCCCCCTCATGTGATTTGTCACATATCCTTAAGTGACATGGAGTGAATAAGATGGAATAGATAGAATAGGGTCATAATTAGGGGTAGAAGTGTGGGTTAGGATGTCATCATATGGGTTTAAGTGTGAGTTGAGGGGTATTAATGAATGATGGTTTTCATTATTTAATATGACTTTCAATATCATACATGTTATATTAAAATAATTAATACTTTTCAATGATCAAAATATATGGTGCACCTTTTTGAATGGTTTATCTAGTGTGATGCCACGAATTTGCATGTGAGTGTTTACATGTGAGTGATTGATAGAATGTAATGATTATGCTTATAGTTGTAACTATATTGAAGTGGGCCCCTATGGAGTAATTATGAGATCATAGGATGGTAGGATTTTATGATGCCCTTAGTGTGCCTACATGTGATTCATGATAGTCTGCATGGAACTAAAATAAGGGTCTTAGACTTAGATGAGAGATTATTGATTTCCTACTACAAGGTGGTTATTATAGAGTTGGGTGATTCAAGTTAGGTGATACATGAACATATAAGAGGGTAGCTAAAGGTGTTGTTACTTTATGATCTTCCTCTATATGAGCCTACATGATTTGCCTCTATACATTCTTATTACTTGTGGATTTTACCTAGTGACTTTGCCTTGTTATTCATGGATAGGCCTAAGCAAGATTTTAACTTTTCTACTCTAATCCTCCTTCATTCCTCCTCCAGTTAGTTTGGTGTCTTCCTTCTATGCTCAAAATCTCATAGATAAGCCCATAGATTAAAGTGTGGGAACAATTATGTTGTATGTGCTTAGAGAGAAGTTTAGGGTATGCCTATAGTAACTTGAGATAGTGACCATAACAATTGTAAGGTTATGCCTAGCTATGGGAAAAGTACCCACAATAGCTACAAAAAGTTCATAAAAATTGAAGGAGATGCCTA
Source organism: Torreya grandis (assembly GCA_037957365.1). Lineage (NCBI taxonomy): Eukaryota > Viridiplantae > Streptophyta > Pinopsida > Cupressales > Taxaceae > Torreya > Torreya grandis. The sequence goes on from JARHVA010002002.1 coordinate 1,777,855, forward strand.
CAATAGCTACAGAAGAGCTCATAGCAATTGAAGTAGATGCCTGTAGTAGCTACAAATAAGCCTTAATAATTGGAAGACTATAAATAGTTTGCTTAGAATGATTGCTTATTTTTCATTTTTATTTTTACCCCTAAATAACTAGCAAGATAGTTTTCTATTTAAGAACATTTTATAGTTATAGGTATCTAGTAGGTTGGTTTTCTACCCAAAAACTACCAATAATGTCCAAAAAGGGTTTTCATTGTTATTTTTTTAAAACTCTAACTACTACCTATTGTAAAATGTTTATTCTGGGTCCCTGCCAAGTCAATAGTGAGGATGACTAGTCAAAGATCAAGTGAAGGTCTCAGTATTAATACTAGAGGAAGGCTAGAATGTCATCCTCTCCTTCTTCATTTATGTGTTAGCTAATTCTCCTTTTGTCTGGTTAGACATCATGTTGATCCAACACATCATTGTATCTATTTTGTAATTACATATGTATGTGCTTGGAAAAATCCTCTCGAGTGAGTGGATTTTTGTAAAACTTTAGTAGATGACCATAGACTAGAGATAAAATATTTAGTCTTAGTGTTGTATAAGTTGTGTGGTTTGCAATGCCTATTTCTTGTATTCATCTAAGGCATTTATTTGCATAAGGCTTTCTTTCTATGCTTTGAATATATATATCCCTAGTGTTAGTGTTGTCTACAAGGTCTTATGCTCAAATTATATTAGCAAGATAGGTTTATTTACATAGACCAAATAATATAGGGTGAAGTCAGTATTAGTCTTCATGTGATTCTATAGTCCCAAATAGCTTCAAGAAGTCTATCCTTCCAATTCTTTTGAGACATACTAATAGTCTTAGTCAAAATATTTTCTAACTCTTTGTTGGTGACTTCTACCTATCCATTGAATTGTGTATGATATGGAGTTGATTTTATATGATTAATCTCATATTGTTAGACCAAAGCATTAATTAAACTAGTAGTGAATTGGGGCCTTTGATCAGTGACTATTTCTTGTGGCACACCATATCTTGTGAATATTTCTTCATAGAAGAAAGTTGTCACCTTCTCATCCTTGGAATGTGTAAGAGCCTTAACTTCCACCCATTTAATGACATAGTTAGTACATATAATAATATACTTTTTTTTGTTGTATTTTGGATCAAAAGGTCATACAAGTCTAGGACCTATTTTTCAAATGGTTCAAACACCATTTGAGGTTGCAAAGGCATCTCATCTAAACATGTAGGTCTCCCCATATGTTGGCATATATCACAATGAGAAGTATACCTTATTGCATCTTTATAGAGTGAGGGCCAATAATATCTTTTATTTAATATTTTTACTACTGTAAGCTTGGCTATAAAGTGCAATCCATAGAGCTCATCATGGTAGGCTTTGAATATATCTAAAACTTCAACTTCTCTAAGACATATTTTGATGATGGAGTTAAGCCCAATATAGAAAATAAAGCTGAACAACCATGAATACCCACCACTTTTATAAATCAAAGCTCTTCTTTGTTTAGGGAGAAGTGCTATTGGAATAAACATGTGGAAAGGTATTTAGCAATATCAACATACCAAGGTATGGTAAGGGTGAGGGAGAACATGTGCTCATCTAAAAATGAGTCATCCACTATGGTATCTTCTTCAAGGGATTGTAGGCATGATAAGAAATCAGCCATGACATTGTCCTTACTAGGCTTATCTACAATGGCGATATCAAATTATTGTAATAAAAGAAACCATTTTATCACTCTAGCTACAATAGCTAGTTTTTTCAAAAGGTACCAGATGGATGCATGGTCTATATGAGTAAGGACTTGATACCCTATGATGTAGTGAGGGAACTTGTTGAATGTGTAGACTACTATCAAGAAGTTGTTTTAGTAACTATGTAAATTAATTCTACTGCATGTAGGTTCTTGCTTACAAAATAGATAGCATAATTGAGTGTTCCCTATTTTTGGCCTAGCATAGATCCTAGGGTAGTATATAAAGCATCTGTTTAAATACAAAAATAAATCTTCCAATTATGACCATGAAAAATAGGGGTGGTAGTTAACAAGTCCTTCATTTTTTTGAAGGTTGTATCATACGTAGGAGTCTAGATGAATTCAAAATCTTTAGTTAAGAGAGTGAACAATGGTGCTACTAGTTTTTTGAAAGTGTTGATAAATATCCTATAGTAACCAGTATCTCTTAAAAAACTCTTGACATCTTTATGTTTTTGAGAAACATGGATATTTTTTATGATGATAATTTTTGTAGGGTCAACATTAATTCCTTCAACAAATACATGGTGGCCTAAGACAATGCATTATATCATAACCATGTAGAATTTTTTGTGATTTAAAGATAAATGGTGCTCGTAACAACATTTTATAATTTTCTCCATGTTTTTTAGGCACTCATCAAATATTTATCCATAAATAATGAAGTCATCCATATAAATTTCTACACATTCATTTGTCATAACTACAAAGATACTCAAGACAACCCTGTAGAATGTTTCAGGAGTATTACACAACCCAAAAGGTAATACATCATAAGCATAAGTACCCTAGGGATAAGTGAAGGTGGCCTTCTCTTGGTCCTTAGGAGCAATGTTAATCTAATTATAACCATTGAAGCCATCTATAAAGGCAAAATATTTCTTCCTTGCTAGTGTGTCCAACACCTTATCAATAAAGGGTAGAGAAAAATAATGTATTATAATTGTTTTATTAAGTTACCTATACTCTATGCATACACACCATTCTCCATTTTTCTTTGGTTAAATTACTAAAGGTGAAACCTATTATAGCTAAAAATTACACCCTTTGTGGGAGAGTTCTTCAAGCTCTCTCACTTCTAGCTACAAGCATGGAGAAAACCTCAGGATGTGGGTATCCTATGGTGAGGTTGAAACTTTAGTATTTTTAATGAGGCTAGCTCCTCAAGTGCTTCACTTCAGCTCTTGATTCCCACACTAAAATCTACTATTGGCTAAGGAAAAAGGATAAGAGAAAAAAATGAAAATAAATCTAAGATAAGGGAGGCACTGTACCAAAATAAATGATCCACATGGTTTGGGAAATGACACTATTTTAGTGTAAGATAAATTTGATTACACAACCCCATAATCAGTTAATTTTCAAAAGTATTTCATAAACTAGGATCACTAAACCATACATGAAGCAAAGAGGGATTTATAAATCCACATTAATCATCCAATAATGGTGGAAAGAGCCTAATTCAAGACCTATAACTAATTGAAAAACACCTAAAAATAGGTAAGAAAGAAGGATAATGATTTTAAAAGGACACTTCTTCACAACACCATTATATGCAGGCTAACTCAACATGATTTTCAGATAAAGAGATAGGTAAAAGTCATATTTATTGCTTCAAAAAGTCTATTATAAAGTGATTATTGTAGAGTAAATTTATCACCAGTCTAGAGATCATTTTCTAGGATCTAAGGCCCTTATTTATTAAAAAAGGGGGAAAAATAAAGGAAGAGGGAAGAAGTCATTGATGACTGGGATCCCTATCATCATCCTCCCTTGTGCCACTAAATGCACCACTTAAGATCACTAAATAACCTTATCAAGTCCCTCCTACCTTCAAGCCTCTCTTTGGTGTATCTAAAGAGGCATATTATGAGTAGTTTAATGTCACTTCCTTGCATAGCTAAAATGATCTTTGCTTTTAAAATGACATGGTCACTTTCATTTTCACATGTCCTACTAAAGAACCTGAGGTTTCCATGTGTTGATAATTTATCCAAACCATGTTTCCTTTATGTTTGAACAACCATTTTCTTGGAGAGGGAGCCATGTTGAAGGATGAAGTCCTTCATTAAATTCTCAGCTACCATCTCCTACCAGTCAATTGGACTCCCTTTTACATTGATTGGTCATTAGATGTTGCCTTAGATCCTTGACTTACACTATGGATCTTCTCATCATGAATACCTATATATCATCCATCTCCCTTCTATATGGGTACCTTTTGTGCCACTTAGAATCCTTTAATTTATATTTTTCATGAATCTTAGATACTATCAATCCTTAGAATGTGCCATTGGATTGAACATATTTAGTCAAGTAGCATTGGAAACCCAATTTAATCTTTGTTGTGTAATTCAATTTTTCAAAGATACTTGACTTCTAAAGCTTTTTGAGTTAATCCATTTAAGAATCTTGATTTAATCTATGTAGAGTAACTCAAGATTTCTGATCTCTCCTACTTCAGACTTTGTCTATAGGCTCCTTCATTCTTTGGGATCTATTTGTCTCAGGCAAATCTTCTGAATGAATTCCTTTTGACAATTTATTCAAAGGAATTACTTCAAAATTTTTGTCTGAAGCTTCCTTCTTGATCCATTCCTTAGGAAATTACCTTTTAAACTTTTCAAAATGGGATTTCCCAAAGGGTGAGAGATCTGTTAGGCTTCTTATATGTCCCTTTAGACTTTTACAAATGATCCTCTCAAAGGGAAAGATACCCTTTGATAATTTTGAAATGGTCCTTTTGAAGGGTAACATACCCTTTGGGAAACTTATAACTATCCACTTAGATAATGAAATTCCTTTTATATTTGTCAATAAATCCCTTTGGATCTATGAAAGTGATGTTTAAAAAAGTTTATTGGTCCTTTGAAAATGTTGAAAAGATACCTTTTCCCAAAAAAGGCCCTTCAGTGTTTTGAAAATTCCCTTCAAATATTTCAAGTGTACCTTTGAGTTTTTGAAAGAGCCTTCAGAAAAGTGAAAAGGACATTTGGGTTTTTTACTAGGACCACCTTATTTTGGAAATGACCCTTCGATCTTAGAGAAGACTTGTCCCTGGAAGAACCTAAGAAGCATTATTTCTCGAGACCAAATTGGGTTTGTCAAGCCCCTTTACTTATTTCAAGCTTTTGACTGCTCACAACTTATGAAGTAATTAAGTAGTGCTCCTTGGAGAACCCAAAATACATTGTCCATGAGTAATTTGGGTTTCTAAACCTAAATTACTTCTACTTATAAAACATTTAGAAGTCAAGCACTGCTAGAAACCCAATTTACGCTATGCCCTTAGAAACCTAAAGTATTATGACTTCAAAAGCCTGAAGACTTTTACTTTGGAGAACCTAAGGTTGTTTAAACTTGCCACTTTTGCTTTAATTTCCACCTTATCACACTTGGGAAAAATTTTGGTATGTGGGCTAGAAATGGCCAACATTTTTGGTGAGTCACAGGGAAGCATGCATGTTATGCTTGAGAACCTAGCTCATTTACTTCATTCAATCCATTGAGCATGGAGTCAATACCTTGGTACAAATTTGGCTCTATCCAAAAGTTTCCCTTGAATAAAAAAAAATAAATAAAATGAAACAAACTATGACAAAAACACTTAGGTAATGGAAAACACTCAACTAAAATGGATGTGCACAAGGCACCTAGAGAAAGACATGAAAACCTATACAATACACAAGGAAAAATAACATATACAATGGATTCAAACCCTTAATAGTAGGGATTCAAATGAATCCCATTGATTGGGATGGGTAATACCTCTCCATATAACTAGTAAAGTTAGAAGGCATTATGTTGTTTACATCTCTTGATCAAATAAGGGTCACTCCACAAGCTATCAAACTTGGTATGATTGCCTAGTTTAGACCTATTTGAATCCCATTTGAGGCCCAAGTCTCGCTCCTTAAATTCCCTTATCATGGCTCTATTTTCAAGATATTTCTTGACTTGAGCTTGATGTGACTCTAGCATCTTCATTATAAGGTCTCTTGATTCCTTGAATTCCATGAGTTCTACCAATCTCACATTCATGGGTTCATCTTCTAATAGCTCCAGCTGATGGGCTAGTTCTAATGCAGGAAAATCAAGAGAAATGGGTAACTTAGCCTCTCTTTCATATACTAGAACATATGGATAATTGCCAATAATAGCTTTAAGAGTTACCCTATTAGCCTACAAGGCTATCTTTAACTTGGTGTGCCACATCCTTTGGTTCTCCTTCATAGTCCTCCTAATGATCCTCAACAAATTTTTATTTCAACTCAGCCAACCCATTTCCTTGAGGATAATAATTTGAGGAGGTGTTGAGGTAGATGCCCATCTTGAGATCCCATTCACTTGTTTTCAAATTAAGGAAATCTAATGCATTATCATATATGATAGTGGATGGAACACCAAACCTAGTCATAATGTTGTCATAGAAATCTAAGACTGCACTTTCATTAGCTTCCTTCAATGTAATGGCTTTCACCCACCTAGCGATGTAATCAGTTATAGTAAGCACCCACTTATTAATAAAACTTGTGGGGGGTTGATCACTCCAATGAAATCCAAACCCCACTACATGAATGGTTGCTCAACTTGAATTAGGTTGAGAGGAAAAATTGTTAACCTATACTTACCCATAAAGAGAGCACATTCCTGACACTTCCTCACCCATGAATAAGCATCCTTCAAGAGGTTAGGATAGTAATTGGTATCCCTCATTATATTTTTTGTTTTAGTCTTGAATTAAAAATGACCTCTTGTAGGTCCGTCATGGAAATTCTCTAGAAGCTTGGCCACTTGGTCATCATCTATGCACCTTAGGAGCATTCCATGGAAATTCTCTAGAAGCTTGGCCACTTGGTCATAATATATGCATAAGGTATGGATTTAATTCTAAAATACCTTATTTTCCCTTTGTCCATACCTTGAGGGAACTTACATAATAGCAAAAAGTGCATCATATCATGGAGCCAACTAGTGTGATATGGAGGTGCATCTATTTGTGGGTTATCTTGTGTTATCAAGATGACCTCTTTATCTTCATGAAGGTCATAAACCATATGCTCACACAATCCTTTATCTCTTACTATCTTCTTGACCTTTATCTCCATATCATACTCCATGACCTTAAAAATCCAACATAATCTCTTTTCACTCAAGTATTTATTGAGAAGGAAGTCCCTCACTCAAAGATGAGACACCATAATGTAGATCTTACTATTGGAGAGCATTAGCCTAAACCTTTTTAGGCCTATTAATACTATAAGGACTTGATTTTATATAAAATTATACCTCACCTCATACCCTTCAAGTCCCTAACTAAAAAAATACTATTAGCTTCTCAAGTACTTTACCATTCATTTGCATCAGCATAGCTGATATATTATTGATATTGGCAAAAACATACAATATGAAGTCCCTTAAGAAATTAGGATTCATAATTGTGGGTGCTTGAGAAATGGCTTGATTGATAGCCTCAAATTCTAACTTACCTTCATTTGACCAAGTGAACACTTAGTTTTTATTCAACATAGTAGTGATGGGCTTGACCAAATTTACAAAACTAAGGATAAATATTCTCATAAAGTTTGTCTTCCCAAAGAAACTTTGGATTCCCTTCTTTTATCAGGATCAATGGATAACCCTTCTTTTGAAATGATGTGGCCCAGTATCTTGCCTTCATGAATGATAAACATGTACTTCTTGGGATTAAATAAGATCCCATATTCCTTGTATCTCTCAAAAATCAGCCTTAGGGGGTCCAAGTGTTCAATAGCATTCTTAGAGAAAACTATGATGTCATCCAAGTATACCAACACCATTTGATTTAATAGCCCTTAGAAAGCCATGTCCATGGTTCTTTAAATATTTATGCTAGTATTTGATAAACCAAAGGTCATATTTTGGTATCCATACATGCCTCATTTGGTGGTGAAGATAGTCTTGTACTGATCCTAATATTTTACCGATACTTGGTTGTACCCTGAATATCCTTCTAACAAAGAAAAGCATTGTGATCCTAAAACTACTTAGATAAGTTATTTCATTAATGGTAGAGGGTAGTGATCCTTCAAAGAAACTTTGTTCAAATTGATGAAGTTAACACATAGCCTAATCTCCCCATGGTTCTTCCTTATATGTACCAAATGGGATACCCATGATGAGTGCTTGATGAGAAAGATGATCCTAGATTTGATCAAATTTCCTAACTCTTCCCTCATTAGCTCTTATATCTTGGGGTTTATGGGCCTTTGATTTTTCATTACATGCTTAGAATTGGCCTCTAATTCTATGGTATGCTAGGCTAACTTTAGATCAAAACCTTTCAGGTCATTATACTCCCAAGAACAAATGTCTACATATTCTTGGCAAAGTGATATGAAAGCATGCCTCTCAACCTTCTTTCTTACCTTCATAATCTTGAGAATCTTATCTTTTAAGATGAGGAATCTCTCATAGTTTTATTCATTACTAGACATTATTTCCTTTTCTTTTCTCACATGGTCCCCTTCATGAAAAAGTCCTTCAAGTGTAACCAGCCCCTTAAGAATCCTCATATTGATGCTGCAATTTACATTGATTAATGGAGGATAAATTAGCTTCCTAATTTAAGAAATAATTAATTTGTTTGTAACTTTCAAAATCCTATTAGTGTGATTCATTATCCAGTACTGATGGCATCACCATAACCTTGACATGTGGCTATAACTTATCTTCTTTTAGCTCACTTAGAATGTCAAACTGAGCTCCCATAGTAGCCAACTTGTTAGCATTATGTTTTTTATCTCTTAGGATAGCTTGAATTTCAAAGGCTTAAAAATCTTCAATTAGGTCCCACACTCTATTTTTTTAAGACCTCATCAAAGGATTCTCTATAAATTTTAATCCTTTGACCTAGTTCACTAGGAGCTCACTATCCCCATACGATTATAGCATTTTGATTCCTCTTTTATTGGACCATTGAAGGCCATGGATCAATCCTTCATACTATACTACATTTGAGGAAAAACTAAAATGGAACCTATAAGAGGAGAAAATATTATTACCTAAAGGGAAAACCAACACTACCCTAGCACCTACACCATTTTCTATCCTTTAGCCATCAAAGAACAACTTCCATATACCATTGGGGTCTTCTTTAGGTCTAATGAGGGTAGGCATGAGTTGATTCTCTTCATGTAGAAAATAGAAACCCATGTCTCTTTCCTCAACACCTTCTAAATGGTTAAAAAATTGGTTATCTCCCCATAGCTCATCCAAGAACAAGTTTGGAACCCCTTCAGGATGAGAGTTCAGCTCCTAACCAATTGTAAACTCATCCTCATTAGGTTAGTAAAATTGAGGTTTATGTTATCTAGATGATGGGATTTAATATGGAATTATGCCATGGGTTTAACCTTGATTAAGTCTTTAGTCCCATACCTTATTCTAAATGACATGGAAGACCAATCTACTTCAAGATAACCCCCAATTTTGGCTGTGAATTCTCTAAAAAGACACAATGTAGAGTGGGAAGTGACATCAAAGATCAACACATCCTACACCACCAAAACACTAAGACAAGCATGTAAGATTAAGCTAAACTCCTTGATGATACCTTATGGATTTGTGGAAGAACCATCAAGCTACAAGAATCCCTTGGTATGTGGCTCATATTTAAGATGCAGTTGATTAGCTATAAACTTTTCCATGACTAAGGTGCTAGCCCCACTATATAACAAGCAATTATACATTAAGGAATCACTGATATTTAATGAAATGTAGAATGGAGGGGGATTTTTCACACTACTTGACCTTTATCCCACAGGACTCTTGGATGCATTAGTGGAGATCTCAGCTTCCTTAGTTGGTTATTTACTTGTAGCTATCATAACACTCATCTTGGACAAACCTTCTTAAAGTATTTCCAATTAGCTAGGCATGAAAAGCATGTTCCATATTGGTATGCTCATGTTGTATTTCTTTATTTTATCCAAAATATTAATTGGCATACCACCAACCTGTGTATGGGTTATGGGAGAAACTGATACTAGCTTTATTAATAATGGAGCAGTGATAAGAGGTTCCTTGAAAACTTCCTAGTTTTCACCCATATTCCATCTCTTGAATCTTGTGTTTGATGAGACTAAGATGTGAGCTAGACTGGGGATGGCCTACTAATTGGATGCATAACACTTCTCTTTCTCACTAATGACTATTATTGCCTTTAAATAGTTTAACACCTAATCTGAGCCTTATTCTTGTGGAGTTTGATCATTCTTTGTCATCATGGGAACCTTCATGCCTTGGGGCATAAGAGCTTAGTTGTATCTATAAGTAATATCCTGCTACCATTTGTCATTGAATGCTTGGTTAGATCCATTAGTTAGGAAAATGGATTGCTCAAAAAAATGATTCCAAGGCATTATCCCTTTAGCCTCTTGAGCCATATTATTTTAAACCAGAACTAAAGAATTAGATGGACATATAGTATTTAGATTATAATTATGGTATCTAGCATAATTAGCCTGCCCCTGTCCTTTAAAATTTTATTTATAAGGTGGCACATTTTATTGATAAGGATACTATTGAGGCTGGTATGGAGCTTGATATGACTTGTTATAAGCTTGATACCTTTTGACATTTACCACATCATTCACCAAATATTAGACATGTTTTTTAGTTCCAAGTAATTATTTTACTCTTAGGAGTTACTAGATCCACTAGTGGAGGCCCCCTCTTTATTTGGTGAAGGCACAACAATAATAATTAGAGTTGGAATTATAACATCAAGTGGAGGAATGATTGTAGGAGGTGGTCTAATCTCAGGGAAAAGAGGCATTGAGGGTCTTGAAGTAATCTTGTCTACTTGAAATAGGTAATTTTCTGCTTTAATGGCCACCTTGTATGCACCTGGCAGTATGTCCCCTATCATGGACTGGATCATTACAACTATATCATTATTTAGAGAATTTAGATAATATAAGAAAAAAAAGTTTGGGGACATTCTAATAGTGGCTAGAATTTTATCCCAATCCTTTTAGAATCTCATGGTAAAGTCTTGCATAACTTTATGGGCAGCTCTCTTGATTATAGTCAACTATTCTGCAAGTGGTAGATGATCACTCTTATCTATAAACCTCTTACACAAGGCTACTCCTATTTGGTACCATGATTGGATATAGTTAGGACCTATATCCCTATACCAATCTAATGCCTTTTCCTTTAAGGATATAGCTAATATCATAATATCAACATTTTTTATTGTGACATTATGGATGTTGCAAAATTTGGCTATCTGTTATGTGTTCAATATGAGTTACAACTTGGTCTCTTATGTAATATGAGACACTTTTGAGGGCTACTACTATCATAGGATCATACTACGGCAAGTTCAAAGGACTTTGGCCACTGAAACCCATAAAAGATCTTTGGGGAATCATGGTAGCAAGAGGGGCTAACAAGGATCTCATCACGTATATATGCCTTATGATTGTTTTAGGAAAGTAGCTTCTTACATAAGTGTTAGTATGGGAGAACCTTAACCTTCTTGTTGAGTTTAAAGGTAATTCAACAAACTCAAAAGGAATACCTATAAAAGTCAATCTTGTAGTCATCTTTGGTATGAAAGATAGCTACTACTCTACCACTAGATAGCTGGGTGTTCTTTAGAGTCACCAGATGATGGAATATGAAAGATACCACTACTATAAATTGATCGAAACAACATCAAAATTGACTAATCTTCCAAAAAAATGGAAGTGAAAATGGTAGTGTGTCCCATCGGGCATGCCAGAACTGTTATAGCTATAAATTTCACCCTTTATGGGAGAGTTCTTTATGCTCTCTCACTTACAGCTACAAGCATGGGGATAACCTTAAGATGTGGGTATCATATGGTGATTTTGAATCTCTAGTATTTTTAATGGGGCTAGTTCCTTAGGTGCTTCACTTTAGCTCTTGATTCCCAAACTAAAATCTACTATTGGCTAAGGAAAAAGGATAGGAGAATAACATGAAAATAAATCTAAGATAAGGGAGGTGATACACCAAAATAAATGATCCACTTGGTCTAGGAAATGACACTAATTTAGTGTAGGATAAATTTGATTACACAACCCCACAAGCAATTAGTTTTTGTAAGTATTTATTAAACTAGGCTCATTGAACCATACATGAAATAAAGAGGGATTTCTAAATCCACACTAAGCATCCATTAATGGTGGGAAGAGCTCAATTCCAGACCTACAACTAACTGAAAAACACTTAAAAATAGGCAAGAAAGAAGGACAATGAGTTTAGAAGGACACTTCTTCACAATGCCATTATACACAAGCTAACTCAAAATGACTTTTAGACAAAGAGATAGGTAAAAGTAATCTTTATTGCTTCAAAAGTTTTATTATAATGTGATTTTTGTAGAGTAACTTTATCACCAGTCTAAAGATCATTTTCTTGGCTCTAAGGCCCTTATTTATAGTACAAAAAGGGGAAGAGAAGAAGAGATGAGGGAATAAGTCTTTGATGACTAGGATCCCTATCGTCATCCTCCCTTATGCCATTAAATGCACCACTCAGGATCACTAAACAACCTTCTTGAGTCCCTCTCACCTTCAAGTCTATCTTTGTCATATCTAAAGAGCCATATTATGAGTAGGTGATTATCACTTCCTTTCATGGTTGAAATAATCTTTGCATTTAAAATGGTGTGGTCACTTTAATTTTCATGTGTCCTGCTAAAGAAGATGAAGTCTCCATGTGTTCATAATTTGGCCAAACCATGTTGCCTTTATGTTTGAATGGCCATTTTTTAGGGGAGGGAACCATGTTAAAGGATGAAGGCCTTCATTAAATTCTTATCTACCATCTCCTACTAGTCGTTTAGACTCCCTTTTGTGTTGATTGGCCATTAGATATTGCCTTGGATCCTTGACCTACACCATAGATCTTCCTATCATAGATACTTATAGATCATCGATCTCCCTACCAGCTAGGTGCCTTTTGTGCCACTTAGCAGCCTCTTATTTATCCTTTTAATGACTCTTATTCACTATCAATACTTAGAATGTGCCATTGGATTGAACATATTTAGTCAACTAGAGTTGGAAACTTGATTTATTATTTGTTTTGTAATTTAGGTTTTCAAAGCTACGTGAATTATAAAGCTTTTCAAGCTAAGCCATTAAATAATGTTGATTTACTCTATGCAGAGTAACTTAGGCTTTTTGATCTGTCCTACTTTAGGCTTTGTGCATGGGCTCCTTTGTTATTTGGGATCTATTTATCTCAAGCAAATCTCTTGAAGGAATTCCTTGGGACAATTTGTTTGAAGGAATTCCTTTGGAATTTTTATCTGAATCTTCCTTATTTCTCTCTTCTTTTGGAAATTACCTTTCAAAATTTTTAAAATGGAATTTCTTGAAGGGTGAGAGACCCTTTAGGATTCATATATGTCCCTTCATAATTTTGCAAATGATCCTCCTGAAGGGAAAGATACCCTTTGGGAATTTTGAAATGGTCCTTTTGAAGGGTAACATACCCTTCGAGAAACTTGTAAATGTCTACTTGGAGAAGGAAATGCCCTTTGGATTTGTCAAGAAAGCCCTTTAGATTTATGAAAGTGACCTTTATAAAAGTTGATTGGTCCTTTGGAAATGTTGAAAAGATCCCTTTTCTGAAAAAAGGCCCTTCAACATTTTTAAAATGCCCTTCAGATCTTTGATGTGTACCTTCAAGTTTTTTTCTGGGACCACCTTCTTTTAGAAATGACCCTTGGAGTTTGGAGAAGACTTGTCCCTTGAATAACCTAAGAGGCACTATTTTTTAAGACCAAATTGAGTTTGCCAATCCCCTTTACTAAATTTGGGCTTCTGACTACTCATAACTTATGAAGAATTAAGTAGTGCTCCTTAGAGAACCTCAAATACACTGTCTATGAGTAATTCAGGTTCATCTAATTATAAAAAATTTAGAAGTCAAGCATTGTTGGAAACCCAATTTGTACTTTTCCCTTATAAATTCAAAGTCTTGCAACTTCAAAAATCCAAAGACTTCTACTTTGGAGAACATGAGGTTGTCTGAATTTGCCACTTTTACTTGAATGTCTACCTTCTCACACTTGGGAAAAATTTTAATATGTGGGACAAAAATGGCCAACAAAACCCATTCACTATCTAAGATGGGGTATATAAATCCAATGGTTAGTAGTTTCTATAATTTCACTTTGACTATTTCTCTAAGAGCTAAATTCATCCTATATTATGGATGTTTGATTGGTTAGCCCTATTCATTGATATAGATATGATGTGTGCATATTTATAAGTTGATTCTATGAATATACTCATAATCCTATGTAAAATCATGTGGGTTTGCATGTAACATGCTGATTAAGCAATTTTCCTCATTTGACTCCAACTCACTATTAATAAGAAATGTTTCTCCTTGAGAGAATTCAATTTTCCATGAGATTACTTTCATCATTTCTATATTGTAAATAGATCTATTTTGGTTGTTGTTATGAGGTATCAACTGGTTGAATATTTCCTATATAGATGCATCAAATTTGTCTACTTATTGGAAGCTAGAAAATGGGCACTCAACACATTGTAGGTTGTTGAGATCTATAGAATGAGTTTGGTAATTATTCTAGAGAATGTTGGGGAAAATTGTATCATATTTTTTATCATCCAAGGTGCATGCATGGTCTATGGTGAATACATGAATCTAGGTAGGATGCTTTGTCTCATCTTCTTTAGCCCATAATGCATGCTTTGGTGCCAATGTTGGCTGTGCTAGGGGATAGAGGACCAAATTGTTAGTGTGGTTACCATATGAGATAAACATGTCACTTAATTAGTATATAATGAAGTCATTATCTATGGTAAGCCAAAGACATCCTATGATAAGAAGATATCCACCCAAAATAGACTTAGGCTACAACACAATGAAATCTATAGGATACTCCCAAGAATATATAATAATGACAAGATATTTAATGATTCCTTTTAGTCTGACTATAGACCTATCAGCTATTTACATCATTATAGATGTGGGAAGAATATTATTCAACTATATTTTATGAATGGTTTTAGTTTTCATTACATTTATTATAGCTCCCAGGTCCATCAATGATTTAGACACCTATTGATCATGGATCTAGCCTATTATTACTGAGCATCTTAGATATAAATATTTTTTTGGCAAGGTGTTTCCTAGCATAAGGTCTACTAGCTGGACAATCACATGCACTATATTGGCATCCTTATTCTTCCTTCCAAGTTTATGTAGAAATAAATCTCTAACAGGTTTGGAATATATGGTCACATCTTTGATGGCTTAGAAGAGGAGAATTTTAACACAAATTTTAGAGCTATCCTATGAAATCAAATTCAGGCTAAATTGCATCACACTAAAGGGTAAGATGTTATAGAAATGGTGGGGTTATTTTATTAATACCTTTATTTTCTAGTTTAGAGAGTTCTTGTGGTGGTGAAGGTGGGTTAGCATGATCTTTTGGAGTTTCTTGATTTGACTCTATTATTATGGGTGGGGATGGAGATAGTATAACTTTCCCTAAATGTAGGTTAGATTCACTAATGTTTATCACATTTTATAGGTACTGGATAGGTTTAGTACTAAATGTTGGTTGAACTAGCTTATCTTTAGGGTTCCGCATGGGTTGGGTATGGAACTGATTAAGCTTGGGTGCAACTTTTGTATTAGGAATAAGATCAAGAGTTATTACTATTGTTCTAGATGGAATCATCCTTGATAGTTTCACTAAGGCTTATTAGGTCTCCAAGGCTATTGCCACTAGTTTGTAGAGGGTGGGCCTTAGGATGTTTAGCTAGCTTGTATCCAAGGTGGGGACACATTTTGTGGAGGCTACTAGGAGGTAGTGGGGTAGCTTGTCTAAGGTGGCTGCCAGATGGAATTAAGAGGTGGGGATACATTTTTTGGAGATTTCTAGTAGGTGGTGGGGTAGTTTATTTAAGGTGGTTACTAGCTAGAATCAAGAGGTGGGACATTTAGCCATGGACTATTCAAGTTGGGAGTAATATTTGTCAATTATGAGTTAAAGGAGGTAGAATTTGTAAAAGGTGGATTATGTCCCATACATGGATAAGATGGTCCTTAAACCCATGTCTTTCTTTGTGCAACATAGAAAACCTAGTCTCCATCTCTTCATATAGCATGCATCTCTACTATTTTTGGTTCTTTAGCTATGATGTTAGTTAGAATAGCCCAAACCTCATGACACCTATAATCTGTCTTCTTCATCTTACAATCTAGATAGTAGATTGTTAAAGCTTGATCTAAGGCTATTTACTTTTGTCTTGAGTGTAGGATATCTAGTTGGGTATCCAAATGACTAATGACATCATGTTTCATGTCTTGTAATAGTTTACTAACTTTAGATTTTTATAAGCCACTTGCAACTACCAATGGAAGCTTGTTGCCCCTAACTTTGTTTATGATAGACCTGAAATAGTTATTTCTCAATTCCTTGATGTTTACAAATGGTAGATGGGAGATATCTCCCCCACTCATTAGGTCTAAATCTTCTAGACAATCTTCTCAAACTCCTTTTAGGAAGATCAGTTTTAGATGTTCTTCTCCTCATGCACTTTGCTTGAATTTTTGTACATTGAACATGAACTGTTTAACATAGTCTTCCAAAGTTTCATCCTCTTCTTGAGTCATCCTAAAGATGTCATTTATTCTATAACTTATTCTTCATCCATATTCTTGATACTTGGCCAATTTTTCTTTTTCATATCCTCCCAAGTGAGGACTGAATTACTACCTAATCCCATGAACCAACAAAGTGTTGAGTCCTTGAGGGTAGCTAGAAAAAAGTTATAATTTTTTTGCATCTTGCCTATAGTCATAGTTTCTATAGAGGATATCAAATTCAAACAAAAAGGTTTCTAAGTCTTCGGAAAATGTACCTCTAAAATTGGGTAAGGCTAAGGGTGTGATATTTTTATCTATGTTATACATGTTGTATCTGGAATAGGAAATTCAAAAGTAACTATGTTTGGAGTCCCGTTGTCATCCAAAAAATATCCTTCTCCATTCATGATGGCTTTTCTTGTGAAATGGATACCAAAGGTACTTAGGATCATGTCTTCAAATTCTATATTAGTCCCTTGTCAGTATAATAGTAAACATTTATCTGCTACTCTATAGTTTTTTTTTCTAATGATAAATTTGAATTTTCTCTTGAGCTTTCCTAGATTGGTTCAATAAATCCTTGATGGAATGTTGTTCTGATGTTACTTTCTATAGTGTTTTGTTCATGAAGGTCTTTTCCTTCATTTCTCCTACTAACTCAACCAATGCTTTTTTTGCTTCCATTTCCTTTTTCAAAGCCAATACTACTTCTTTTTCAAGCTACTTCCTTCAGGTTATAGTGTTTCCTTCTTTAAGAGTCCTCTATATTATGGTGTATTTTTCAATAGGATTCTTAGCTATTTTAGGTACTTGTGGTTCTTTCCCGATAATAATTTGTGGCTTGTTTGGTAAGAATCTCCCTCAAGAATCTCTTTCTCTCTACATAAACATTTTGTTATACCTTTCAACTATCATACTCCTTCCTACATAGGATTAGTGTCTTTTGGTTTTTTGAGTGTTCTAGGGGGTTGTTTCAAAATAATAAAAAAGTACAATAAAGGAGTACAAAAACCAAAATAACTATAATTGAATTTTTACTTCTAAAAAATAGTAATGTTATCTACTGAAAGTAAGAAAATCAATCTAGGAAGTAGATAATGACTGTATAAAAATTATCCAATAAAATAGGAAATGAAAGTAGGAAAATTATCTTAAAAAACAAAAAATGAAAGTAATAAAATTATCCTAGAAAATAGGAAATGAAAGCAAGAAAATTAAAGGAACACTTTTTAGAAAATAAATCACTCTTGTAGGAAATAAATCTTAAAAATATGAACTAAGTAAATTAAAATATTTCAAAGAGGCATTCAAGGTTGTGCACCATTTACTTCTAAGAACTTAGACATCTGTCATATGACATCATAGTGCCCTCACTCTACTTGCCTGGATGGAACTATATGTCTAGGAACTTAGACATCTGGCATAAGACACCATAGTTTCCTCACTCAACTTGCCTGATTGGGTAGAATAGTACTTTAACTAATTTAAAAAAAATAGTTATTGATTTTAACAAACAATAATTGACACCCACAATGGTAATGGTGCCAAAACGTTGTGCAGAATAATTACTTAGTGAATACTAGATTTTTGAGTCTGATTAACATTAATTATCAACCTAGGGTGTATTTAATTTTCAAGGATGTCAGTACTATATATGCATTATTGATTCATAAATCAACTTACTTTACTAGTTGTAGTATAATGAACTTATGTTAAAGTCACTAGATAGTTATACAATGAAACTATTATAATAGAAATACAAAAATACTTCACACTTATAAATCACACATACATCACACTTTATATAATTAGACTAAAAATGAAATCTATGTACACACTCTTAACTAAGGAGAGTCAGGGTCTTCACTACAACTTCTTCAAAGGGGGCCCTTCCTCATTCAAAACTATGTTTTAATCCTTCTCCAAGAGATTTTTAAAAGCTTCTTACATCATCAACTTTCTCATTACTCGAATATGTAGTAATTAAATATTGATACAAAATATTATAATGAAATGATTTTTATAGTTCTATTAACTATCCAATCTTTAATTTCAAATCACTAACTCCCAATCTGATTTAGGTTCTACCTTCAAATATAAAAGGTAGTTTATTAACTTCTAACCAAAAACACCAAACTAAGAAATATACAAATATTTTAGAAATTACCCCAATCCACCTTTAAGTGGTTAGTAACTTAAGTTTTTGTTTTAGGCTTGACTGGGTTAAGGACAAGGTATACTATTTTTCTATCTTATTTCTTTTTGTCTCCTTCCCATTATCCTTATCTTTCTCATCTTTGGTAGAACATCCAAATTTCCTTGTATATAGGGAGTTTTTACAACAAATATGGTCCTTTCCAATCATCCATTAAATTTCCAAGACAACTAGATGTGTCCTTAAGATCTGATCACAATAATATATTTGTTTTGTATAGTGGCTGTGGGTAACCTATAGGTGAAGCCATAGTTGCTATGGGCAATCTATAAGTGGAGCCTATAGTTGTTATGGGTAACCTATAGTGGCTATAGGTAGCCTTTAGGTGGAGCATATAGTTTTTATAGACAACTTGTAGTGGCTACAAGTAACCTATAGGTGGAGCCTACATTTATTTTGGGTAGCCTATATGTTTTGTGCCTAAATAAGATCTTAAAACCTTAAGTTATCCTTCAAAATTTTTTAAAAATAAAGTTACACAAGTATAATATAATTAAGGAAAAAGCATCAATAATTCATAACATAACACACACACACACACACACACACACACACACACACACACACACACGCACACACACACACACACACACGCACGCACACACACACACACACACACACACACACACACACACACACACACACACACACACACACACACACAATGCACACACAAATCACAAATTCATTCATTCATTTGTATGAGTCATGGATG
Source organism: Torreya grandis (assembly GCA_037957365.1). Lineage (NCBI taxonomy): Eukaryota > Viridiplantae > Streptophyta > Pinopsida > Cupressales > Taxaceae > Torreya > Torreya grandis. The sequence goes on from JARHVA010002002.1 coordinate 1,797,204, forward strand.
GTTATGAGGATTAACATAGAAAAAGATATATACTAGGTATGCATGAGGCTAAAAAATAGAGAAATTGGTGGTCTCATTAGTGACCATTATCTATGTTGGGATATGTATACTATTTAATATTTGTCACCTACTATTGCATGTAGGTCTATATTCTTAGGAATTTCCTCAATTATGCTTGCTACTTTGGCTTTAATGGAATGGAATTTATAGTCAACTTTATTCTTATTGCATCTTGATAGTAGAATATCATGGCTTGTTTCATTTATTATTTTTTACACCTCATATGTAGTGTATCTATCGATGTTGTCATGTGTCTTATAATTTACTACTTCATATCCTATAATAGATTACTTATCTCATTTTTAGAGATCTCATTAGTGGCTACAAGAAGTACCCTACTATTATATGTTTTATGTAACATGGACTTATTATCACTCAAGTTTTTACCCTTAGAGAAGTAATTCAAGCCTACACCAAATTGAATGGAACATGTGATTAACCATAGACCTATGGGTTGTCTATAGTATGGGTAAACCTATATATTAAAGGACTAACTCCATAGATTTATCTTGATTGCTTATCACCTATACTACTAACTCATTTGGATGAAAACAGATAGAGAAAATATAAAATAAACCTATCTTAATGAGATGATGAACCAATTATCACCTGACCAATACCAAAAATTTTTAATTACACTTCAAACAAAATCCTAATTTGCACATGACACTAATCCAAATCTACCTCTTGCATTAGTATTTTTCATGGAGGTTTGTGAATTAATACTCATCTAGGAGCACTAAACACAAGGTCATGACACAAAATTAATGGAGATACAACTAACTAAACTCATGAAATACTCATTATAACACTTCAAGAGACATGTTAAATACTTTCAAAGTTGAATATCAATGCAAATAAGGACAACATGCCAAGGAAATACAACTATCACATAATAAGATCAACTAATCTAGCATACACATTGAAAAAATCCATGGAAAAGGTAAACTTGATTGTTATTTATTGATTAAAGACTGAAAATGAGTAGGGATTCACCATACTTAGGTGTAATATCCTTTACAAATCCAAACGTGGCTCAATATATAACACAAGTGAGAGAGAAGAAAAGGACGTAGGAGAGAGAATATAAAATTATCCATGAGTTAAAATATGAAGAGGAGTTATGGAAAAATCAAAATATGTCTAAATCCATGTTTATCTCCCCTAAAGATGCTTCAACCTTCCATGTGGTGTAGGAGTTGAAATGCTTGCTTGAGACCTTGAATAGCTTCTTGAAACTACCCTTTGTCTTGACATGTTGAAGGACAAGTGGCATTATTAATGATCAAATTAAGTAATATTACATATTTTATCTATTCTTGACACCAATTAGTTTACCTCTTTAGGTTATCTTTGACACATCACTTCCATTTCTTGTTAGGTGTCTAGAGGACTCTTCATCTCCTAAGGCCAACTTTGCATATAAATTTAGAAACTTTGATTTGTATTCATAATCTCATCCAAACTTCATGGATGGCCTATTAAACTCATAATAGACTTGAAGAAATCCATTTAGAGGTCTCAAATTAGTCCCAAAAATTCATTATCTACCAAAAGCCCCATTTAGGTCTCATTCTTTATAGCCCTAAAATCATATAAAATTCATTTTGTATGGAGTTTTATGGATGTTAATGAGAATATGAGGGCATATTTTGGGACCCATTATGTCCTTAAAACTCCATGTTCAATTTTAGGTTTAGAAAATAAATAGAAGTGTACTTTCCTATTACTTCTCTCCTAACTAGGCCTTAATTAAGCATCCTTACCAAGAGATTAAAAATGGTTCTATAGGATCCCCACAACTATAAAACCCAACATAATAATATAATTTAATTATATTACTACTTACTTATTTTTCATGACAAATTTTAATATTTTACAACTTGTATAGACCTATTTTCTAACATAAAATAATATTTTAGGGCCTATTCCATATAGTCATATACCATAAAGTACAATACAATAGTATGGGATGATGCTCAAAGGAATATTAAAAAATTTATAGGTTATTTGGAAGTTTTTATTATCCATTTATATGTATATAATCTCATTTCTCTCACATTGGGTCCTTATATCTCTCTTAGGTAGCCTAAAAGTGCTTCAAGTTCTTAACGATAATTCATATATCTTAGGGCATTAATCATCCTACCAATTACATAAAATTTAAGTTCACCAAGGTGGATAAATTATCTTAGGATCTTAAGGTCCCTTTAAATACCTCTGATCCATATTGAGCAATGAAATATATCCTCTTAAGCTACAACTTGACATTTTGTGAGGGTTGAGAGAGAAATGGGTGAGAGAACTTTCCTGAGTTCGGTTTGAGATCCAATTACCTTTATGAGGTCTATGATGTTCTCATTGAAAATTTAAAATGGTTTTATTGTTACTTTCCTCTTTAAAATCTTTAACCATCTTAGTAGCTCAGGCCTAGGGTTCTTATTCCAATCCACCTAGCATACCTTAACTACCTAGGTTCTTCTATTTTCTTCATTACTAGGGTTTTGAGCTCTCATGAAATGTTTTTATATATTTCTCACCATATCTCTAGGATCTCAATGCCTCACCTTCACTTCACTTCACTTGAATTCACTTCACCACTGACTAACCATGTAGGTTTATTCATGCACTTAAGCCTTGTTATACCTAAAAAGGGTTTGACTATGTTTATTTGATTATTTCTTATGTTTGAGGCTCTGATGGACTACGATATCCATTTTTAGTCATATTTAGACATTTTAATTTCCCTAAAATCCTTTTTCAATCCTTTAGACCTTTCAAAACAAGCATAGGCTTCCCATGAGTAAATAAAATTATGTATGTAGTTTAGTTGAGTACACAAAGTTTAGGGTTTTTCTTGAGTCTAATGGTCAAATGTGGTCTTGGGGGCCTTATGGAATCATCAATGTAACCATACTAAACTATCCCTCACTCCCTTAGACCTTTCAAATAGGAAACTTTTTAAAGGGTGAGTAGAATAGTGTGTAGTCAAGGATTGTATATATGCAATATGAATTTTTGACCCTTGTGGGTCACTTCCTCTACTCCCCTACTTATAACTATTTTATCTTAACAACTTGAGAACTTCAAGTTAAATTTTATCCTTCAAACATACACAAACCAGTATCTTAGGTTTTGAAATTCCTTGGTGACATAAATAGACATACAGGTGACTATCTACCTATGTTTTTCCACTTGAGAATGGTCTACAAAATTGGTGCTTTCTAAGATATCTACTTGAAACTCTAAAACTATTTTATGTTTAATAGTTTATAACCTTATTCAATACCTTGACACTCTATATTTCCTTCATCATTCGCTATCCAAGGCAAAATATTTAGTAGGTGGTTATAAGGGGTATTGGGGGTAGTTTGAATATGTTTGAGGTTTTATAGACTTCTCTTATCACTCCCTAAATTCCCCAATATATCTATCATTTTATGGTTAATTTCTTGAGATTATTTTCAATGTCTTAAACTCCAAAATTTACCATTATCACTATCTAAGATAACTTCCACATAGGTGGTTGTAGGTATTTATCTAAAAGGCCTAAGTACATAATTTGATTTGGCCTTTCTCACTTATATAATGACACCTATAGATCTCAACCTTGATAAATAAATGTCCTTATCACCATCTTCTAGGATTAATTATCCTCCTCAAAGTATCTTTGTTTCTATGCCTTCATTGTCCACCCACACACAGAGCCCTATAGGTTTCTATTAGGCTCGGTTCTTTTCATAAACTCTCTATCCTTAAGGTTCCATGGATATATTTATTAGTCTGGTAAAACTCCATTAATAATGAAAACATGAATCTCTCTTAGATTTGTAGACCTATAGGTCTACAGAAGATGAGGACTATAACCTATGTTTTAGAAGTTTGAGAAGTGCAAATCATGAATGTTAGGATTGTAATATCATGATATCCATTGCATAACATACTACATAAAGAAAATAAAACTCTTAATCTCTTATAAACACATCTTCAATCCATTCAAATCTCTTTGTTTTGCATGGACACATAAAACATAGTCCTAAAAGGTGAATGCATGTATGTGACCATTTTAAACAAGTACAAAATGTCTAACTATTAATAAGTCCATTTATGGATTAGGGAGGATGGTAGGATACTATTAATATTCAATAATATGTATAATACCACTTGGAAAACATAAAAACAAAGAAAAATAGCTCGTCACCTTAAACTATGCACAAGAGTCATGTTTCTTGCTAAAAGGTCATCCACATGTGCCAAAATGATGAGTGAATGTGTATGGAGCATATATATATATATATATATATATATATATATATATTATAACTCAATAGAAATAGTTTCATGCATCCATGAGCTCAAAATTTTCATTAAAGTTACACCAAATTTAGCCTATGGGGATTTGAGCATTCAAAAAGTTATTTTGATCATTAGCGATTGTTCATAAAGATAAGGAAACCAATCTAATGTAAAATTATGAAAATTCAAATTGAATAGGGGTCCCAAACTTTTTGCAAAATATTATCCCCAAACTCTACCTATACAGCCTATACCATTTGATTGAATTTGGCCTTCACTAGATTTTGAATGGAGTGATAGAAGAGAGAGAGAGAGAGAGATAGTCTTCTGCAACTATGGAGATTAAAATATTTTCCCAATATTTTTCCTGAATTTTAAAAGCTTAAAGGACATTATAAAACTCTTTTAACCTAAAAATGACTTCCATAAGTATGTATAACTTCTTTAACTCCTTAATATAGCATTAAATTTCAAGATTTTGACCTAGTTCTAATTATATGATAGATATGGAAATTGTGTAACTAATATAATACATTTTTAAGGTGTTTGGTTTTAATTTATCTCTTAGGGTACTTTGACATACACAAATATTAGCAAAAAAATCACCATTTCATGTATTTTCACCACCTTCAAGCTTACATGTGAACCTTAAATGTTACAAAACATCATGAAATGTTATAATAAAGTGGTTAATCTATTAAATGACCTTGATAAATACATAATCAGATATTATACCACTTTACCTTTCCTTATATCTCCATGACATGCTGAGAGCACTATATGACAAATATAAAGCATTACCTTAACTTCTCTAAACTAACCTTAAATAATGTTATATGAAGACTCTGGAGCCATATAGGGTATGAAAATACCATATAAAAATACCACATGATATTTTGAATTTGGAGGGGGTTGAAAATTTTGTCTTGAGATCTAAATTTGGTCAATAGGACCTCAAATATTTTTTTCATAATGGGTTGAGATCATCAAATGACAAAGCTAATGCGTCTCCTCCACATATAATGTCAAGTGCTTATAAGAAATATTATCTTATTCCTTTTAGAAATATTATTTTAATGTATTAATTATCCATTATATTCTACTTGTATTTTTTAAGACTAAACATAAATCATTCCAGATAATCCTCCAAAGATTCATCCTCTTCATGTTGTAATCTAAAGATATCAACTCTTCGAAAATTCTATCCAGTGCAATAATATTTATATTTTCCTATAAATTTATCATTCATTTTGGCCCATGTATAGATTCCATCTCTTCCAACTCCCATGAAAAATATTAGATATGAATCCTTTAATGTTATAGGAAATAACATGAGCTTCTGCGCATCCCTATTGTAGTCATAGCTTCTACATAGAACATCAAATTTTAAAAAAAAATTGTTTGGATCCTCATTTGTCTTCATACTAAAGTTAGGTAGGGATGAGTGATGGATGTTTTTCATAGGTGGATTACCTTCATGGGTATGAATAAGACACTCAAAGGTTACTGATTAATTATCAAAATTGTCAACTTATTGATCTTCCATGTCTACCATTGTCAACCAATGTTGGAGAGGTGTGGTAGGTCTCTTAGGAGCTAAGAAGGTTTTAAATGTTATCTTGGAAAATAATTTAGGTGATAGATGAGGGGCCTAAAATATGTATTCTTGAGTTTGGGGTGGTGATGTGGGATATTTTAGATATCTTTTAGAGGTACCAGCTCTTTCTTTAAATTTTACTACTAACTCATCCAAAAATATTCATTCTTTTGGTGTGTACCCAATATTATCCTCATTATTTTATTCATTCCATATTTTAGCTATAGGAGGTGTTAGTTTTCCTACAATAATTATTATAATTTTTATGAACCTTCCTTATTGATCTTATTCTCATTGTATATAAATTACTACCTTTTTATTTTGAATTTTTGCTTGCCTTGACCTGTACAAGGTTAGTGTGATGGTGGTTCTTTTTGGATTTTCTAATGCTCTTCTTTGCAAGAATAAAAATTTATTCTATAAATAAAAAATTATAAACTTATAAAGCGAGTGAACTATAAATATTTTAAAATAATGGAAGGCATCATCATGATTAAAAATGTAATTCTATATCACCCTCCCCAAAAATGATGGCAAAATGATGAATAAAAGATTCACCTTTTAACAATCTTCACTTAAACTCTCATGAACACATGTAGTTATTGATAACTTGGACCTTCTACTTCATTAATTATCAAACCCAAGGGCATTTAAGAATGATAAGATGACTCCACAATATGTTCACACTAGGTTTCTTAATTTGATGTTTATGCCAATCATCTTCTAAAAAATACAAAAAAGGAATAAATTGTAGAAAAGGAAAAAAACTTGCAGGGAATGAAACGACAATAGATGAATTTTTATTTTGTAAGCTTTCTTGATTTAATCATAGAAATTAAAATAAAACCTAATAATCATATATAAATTAACTTAATGATTCAATAGTAAAAAAAATACTTATCTAACTAATGATGTAGATCTATGTATCATGACATCTAAAGGGGGCCCTTCCTAATTTAGTCTTGAACTTTGATCTTTCTCTTAACATAGACGTGTTTTTAACACAAAATTCAACTTTTATAAATATGAAATGTAGTAATTAAAGACTACACAAATTATAATATTGATATTATCTTAAAAATTCTTGTTTTAAATTAATATCTTACTACTATTTGACTACTTTCAATAACTCTATTATTAAATATATAACAAAGGTGGTTACATTTTTCTCATAGATTACATTCCCTAGATAGACTGATTGACTATAGGACAAGTCTAGTTTATTCGGTCAATTTGAGTCCAACTAAATTTCCTAGATTTGGTTCCACTAAATTTGTTGATACATGGTTATTATAACTTTTTCCAGATCTATTATAGAATAGTTATCCTTTTAGAATCTATTTTTGATGTTTGTATTAAATGGTTGTAGGACGCTATGTCACATATTCCTTTTGTTACAAGATGTACCATCAACTATTTTTAGGAATATACCTATTTCTCAAAACCTCTTTACCACATTTAGAGAGAAAGAAATCATAAAATAAAAGATAACTATTTATACTCTATTTTACAATACAAGAATCCAATTACCTAAAGATATATAGTAATATAATGTTATTCATGTATTATGGATATTTATGACAAAGATATATAGGGGATAAGTCAAAAGCATGGAAAGATGGAAGGTTATATCTAAGTAAAGGGGTACATAAAGCATGCCATTTATGAGGCACATCACATTCCTTCACATCCAAACCATCTGAGGTAATAATGCATTTCTCACAACTATTCCACCATGTGGTTATTTATAATACCAAATGCCCACATCAAGAGGAATTTATATGGTACTACAAGGAGGGACTTTATTTTCCTATATAAATATCACTTGAGTTATACTAGATCATCCATAAGGTTAACAATGGCCAATAATGATTTTAGTCTATTATTACTATCATATTTACAAGTTCATTAAAGAACCTAATCAGATATATGTATCCCTAGGAGATATTTTACCCAACTAAATTCCCCAACCCTAGGGAATCAACCTCAATTCTCTACTATGGCCTATTTAGGTAGTTCAACCATCATTAAAGCTACTGTTATCCATGATCTACATAGGAACCCAAAGAAATATCTTCCCATGTTTTTTACCTTTATGAGATGAACTACACATGAACATAATAAAGCTTTAAAAATAACTCTAGGGTTAATAAATTTAGTTCATGAAGATGCGGTATATATACTATTCCTATTTACATTATAATATGTTTCATATGAATGGTTCCTCAACATTCTATAAAGTTCAATTTCATCATGGGACAAATTTAATGATGCATTCATGGCACAATATGAATAGGTTACCAGTACCATAATGATATACCAACATTTATATAGCATGATAAAGGAACCCAATGAACCAATTAGTGTTTTTAATACAATATTTAAAAATATGTATAGTCAAGTGGTTGATGTATATAGACCTAATTATGTCTTAACACTTGAGATGTATAAAAACACTCTAGATATTATGAATTTATTATTCCTACATAGAGATATAAAAACCAACATTTTAACAAATACATATGTTGAAACTATTAACATTGATAAGAAGTTGAATCCCCAATTATAGGCTATACCCCATATTGATCTTAATTTCTTGGTCTTGAAACTTATTTCAAATGATAATAAAAATTTCATTGTCAAAAATAATAACTAGGTTTACACTTAGTTTACCTTGGCCCATGTCCCACCTAATAGGAACTTGAATTTTATGGAAAATTCTATGACCACATCTAATCATAAAAATTATAACCAAGCTTAGTCCTAGTTGATGTATCAACCACATAGGGGACAACTTTTAATTCCACAAAATATTAGTTAGATGCCATTTAAAACATGGTGTATAAAATTAGAAATGAGTTTTTAAACATATAGAAGCACTTGGAAATATTGTAGGTGAGACATCCAATAGGAATTTTACATTACAAAGATATAATAAACCATTTAATAAAATATGTAATAACTCTAATCCATAACCTAATAATCTACCTAAAATAAATATTTGTGAAGTTTTCCTACCCAATTAGAGTAGAGTTCATAGTATTACACAACATGGTGAATTAGATGTATATAATTTCATATTTCTTTTTAAATATTTCAAAAGGAAATGGAAAAATATGAGGTTGTCCCAAACCAACTTGATTCATCAATAGCCAGTACCTATAATCCTTCAAGCATTACAATGGTGTTTGAGGCATATGATTTACCAATCCTAATTGAGGATGAGAATGAACTAGAGGATAATCAAATGATATTCATGCTTCACATCATTTCTATAGGGATAACTATAATTTAATAAATAATAATTAATATATTCTCACCGCCTTTACACCTCTAAACAATAGTTCAGGTCTTGATTCAAAATCTAAAAATAATCCACCACACTCAAAATGAAAATATCAACAAAATGTTTTTGAGACATAGGAAAAATAGGAATATAATATTATCAAAGTTATGAAGAAAATTAAGGTACATATCACTCTCCATGAGATATTTTAGATTACCAAACAAAGAGAGTTATTACTCAAGGCTCTAACTAAAAAACCATCTACTAACAAATTCAAATATGCACATACCAATGTGGTTGTTCAAAGAGACAAGCTTGATGTACTATTCATTATTTTGACTATCATAACATTTGGAAAAACATGCATAATTTCTTAATGGATTCATGTGCCTTAGCTAATTCTATTCCCATATTTGTTCATAGGAAGTTAGAGTTGATCCCAAGAAATTCTAAAAGAGTGGTCTTATAACTATATAATACCATAGTCCCAATTGTTAGGTAATTATTAAATGTTTACATGAAACTTGCATTTGAGCTATGTGTAAATCGGTTCATAAATATCTTAGTAGTTGACATTCTTGAGGCTTATAATTTACTTTTGTGTTATCATTGGTCCAAAACTGAATGGTTTTATGTCTATTAATTTTTCACACATGTCATTTCCTCTGACATTACTATAAAATCAAATATGAGTGGATAGGGAACCCAAAATGAATTACTTTAACATAGAGTAGAATGAAAAGAACTAAAATAATGAATTTAACTTCATCTCATGTAGGGGTGTACACTTTTATAAAAAACATGAATATCATGAATGAGAAGTTGAAGGTCCTTCACAATTATGGAATTTATATTTTAATGGTTTTTAGATATAAGTAGGGCTCAAGTGTAGGAATCACTTTGATCAACCTAAATGGGAATCAATACCTTATCGTATATAGGCTATAGTTATCATGTACTATCAATCATGTTGAATATGAAGTTCTAATTTTGCGGAAGTAGTTCACCTTAAAACATGATGCAAAGAAACTAACAATATATGGAGACTCAAAGCTATTGGTTAGTAAAATCATAATCAATTATTAGTGAAAATTTTCATATTTTAGGAGATATAAACACACATCTTGGGATCTAATTGAATAATTTGATCCATTCAATATCAAATCCATTCCAAGAAAAAAATACAAGATTACAAAGTGAATAGCTATTTTAGCTGCCATTTTAGCACCACTCCAAGAATCTAAAATAGAAAATTTTATTATGGAGTTGGTTCCTTGTCCCCCATTCCTAGATAATGTTGACAAATTCTAGGTATTTTATGATGACTAGTAGACCATTCAATTTATGAATAGTTATAGGGCCTTTGAATCACAAATAATAGATGAGAAATATTTAGAGCCTATGAACATTGAAGACTTTGGAGATGATAACATATTAAATTTGAAAGAGAATATAATACCCAGAGGAATGGTATAATTGGAGAAATTTTTAACATGGATCCATACGATGAAAAATATTAGTAAAAAATAGGTAAATCTAATTTCATTAAATAAAATTTGGAACTAATGAACATTTTCAATATGTTAACATAGGCTTATGTTTTATAAGAGTGAGAAATAAATATTAAATAACTTGTTGGAAGAATATAAACATGTGATTTCCTAGACCTAAAAAGACTTATAAAATATTTCATCCTATAGTCATTACACATATTAATTTTTTTAAGAAAATAATCCCTTTAGGAAATGCCATAGGTGAATAAATAAAATTTTATATTCCATCATTCAAAATGAATTTTAAAATCTATTGTACACTAAGATCATGTTCTTGATAAAAAGAAAACTCAACATATGTCGCCAATTTGGTGCTGGTAAAAAAGAATGTTGAAATCAAGTTGTGCATCAAAATTAGAAACTTAAATAAGATTTGTAAAAAGATAATAATAATCTAACCTCATTACATGAAGTGATTAAAATAGTCATTGGGTCAGAGATGATTTCAATTCTAGACAGCTTCTCAAGATACAATCAAGTATTAGTAGAGGTAGAATATCATATGAAAATTTATTTCACTACCAAGTGGGGAAATTTTGCATATAAAAGGATGCCTTTCAAACTTATTAATGAAAAATAAAAAATTTATCACACCATGGATTTCACCTTTTAAGGACTCATTGGCAAATGTATCACCATATATATGGAATATCTCACAATGTTTTCAAAGAACATAAAATACCATATGACTCATTTATCGAAAGTTTTGATAGGTTCAAAAGGTATGGAGTATCACTAAACCTAAAGAAAAACATATTTAGAGTGCCAAAAGGAAAATTTATAGGCCACATCTTTACCAAGTATGGGATTTCAATTGATCCAAAATGAGTCCATCCTTTTCAAATATAATGCATCTCAATAATAAAAAATATTTTAAGTCCTTATTTGGAAAAATAAACATTGAGAAAAAGTCCATTTCAAGATTTGTAAAAAATGTTAAACAATTAAATGTTATGTTGAAATAGGATGCCAAAATTAAATGGACAACTAAATCCAAAAAGTCATTCCAAGATATCAAAGGATCCATTACCCAAGATCTAGTTTTGATCTTCTTTGATTTCACCATATATTTTTTCTATATTCATTTGGATCAAAACATACTATAGAAGCAATGCTCACACATAAGGTAGATGAAAAAAAAAACCTAATTAATTTTATGAGCATTAATATTAAGGATGTATAACTTAAGTATTCCATGATAGATAATAAAATTTATTATTTAATCAAATATTGAATAAATTCATATACTACATCCTATATAATAAAACATATGTCATCATCCATGACCTAGCTATAAAAATCATACTCAATCAGAATGAATCTAGTGAGAGAAGAGGCAAATGAATGGATAAGCTACATTAATTTAAACTTGAAATAAATATTAATAATATGGTAAAAGGAAAATTTATTATCTAGCCTTTGACCAAAATAGATCTACACATCTCTATTGACTAGATCAATGAAACCCAAATAGATGGAGGTGATTGATGTGGGTTTTATGCACATAATATAATCTTATGAGGTAGCCTCTAACATTTTATGATCTAAAAATATTCATTCCAAGCCATGAATTATGGGGTATTCCTTTATTTAAATAAAATACTGGTGTAATAATGGTGAGTTATGGATTATTTACCTCAGATGGTTAAGATGTATAAAATCTAAAATAAACAAAATTATATTTATATAGTTAAATGGATTCTAACCTAAGGTTGACTTGATCAAAAATGTATTAAAGGAGGGAAATGTATGGTATAAATTAGGGTTTATGAACCAAATACAAATGAAACCCTTCAAAACTAGATCATGCATATGGGTTGGCTAAGCAATGGGGAACTAATGCCTACTACAAGTTATTATAAAAACACAAAATATAAAGACCTAGTTATAAGTCTAAGGAAATAAATACACTAAACTTTAATTTTCATAACCATAATTTGTTGCCAATGTATGATTGCAATTATACATCTAAAAAGGGATATTATGATTAATAATATAAATCATTCAAATTAGCTATATCATAAATTAATAACTATATTGAAAACACTTCTACACAACTAACATATTAACAATACAATAATGATGGACTTATTCAATGATTAACAAGGTTTATGGAACAACAAATGACACACATCAAGAGGAACTTGTAGAATAATCCATATATTTTATTAATCACCTTAGTTTCCAAAATTTTCCTACTTTTGGAATGGATAGGTTCCAGGTATATATAGGCTTTGTGAGGGGTCACCTCAACCTCAAAGAAATGTCTAATTTTACACTTCAAATTATAAACTAAAGAGTTACAATTCATGTAGAACATGCATGTGCATGATATTCATAATATAGCTAGCCAAAATTACATGCTTAAAATATAATATATATATAACTATAAATATAACAAAATATGAAGTATCATCACATTATAATACATAAATACATACATAAACACACACAAACATGTGTGTGTGTGTGTGTGTGTGTGTGTGTGTGTGTGTGTGTGTGTGTGTGTGTGTGTGTGTGTGTGTGTGAGTGTGTGTGTGTGTGTGTGTGCGTATGCGCGCGCGCGCGCGCGTGTGTGTGTGTGTGTGTGTGTGTGTGTGTGCGTGCGTGTGCGCGTGTGTGTGTGTGTGCGTGTGTGTGTGTGTGTGTGTGTGTGTGTGTGTGTGTTTGTCTGTGTGTGTGTGTGTGTGTGTGTGCGTGTGTGCGTGTGTGTGTGTGTGTGTGTTTGTCTGTGTGTGTGTGTGTGTGTGTGTGTGTGTGTGTGTGTGTGTGTGTGTGTGTGTGTGTGTGTGTGTGTGTGTGTGTGTGTGTGTGTGTGTGTGTGTGTGTGTGTGTGTGTGTGTGTGTGTTGTGTGTGTGTGTGTGTGTGTGTGTGTGTAGTACAAACTTGGCAGTATTGGAAGAATAATATAGTTATATGATTGATGTAGTTGCTAAATTATACTAATTCATTATACGTGAAGAGTTAATTGAAGTATTCTTAGTAGGATTATGAACCAATATGTGAATTAAAACATAATGTTGATTGACTATACGAGGTATTGGTAATGTGTTATGTGTTTTAGTAATAACCTCTTCAATAACATTGATTTGTTCATATAATGCATATGTAGTGTATAAATCAATATTTATAATGCCAAAATTGAGCAGGGATGGATTGAATATCCATATGATTTCATCCATTATCCTTTTGTTCTCATATTTTGAAGCTTTTAATTTGACTCTAAAGGATTCTACCTTAGTCACCTTATCTTTTGAAATATTAGTTAGTTGCAAAATATATTCACTAGTCTTATATATTATACCTTATAATTCTACCTTGAATCCTTATTCAGTGGCTCTAATTAATACTTCAAAATTGGACCTATTTATTGGTTTCTATGTAGAGGTAATTATACTTACTACCCTCATATAGCCTCTATTTTGACTAAACAATTATGGTATCAAGGCCTTCATCTATTGGTGAAAATTGAATGCACTGTTTCTTTTGGAAATCACATAATTAAAGGCCTATATCGATTCTTCAGTAGTCATTAGGTTTGAATGGTTATAAGAACTATTTATTTCAAAAGACACCAAAAATTTAAGCCTCTTTTCTAATTATTTAAATTGGCTCTAAAATGTTGACACTCTTCCCCAATGAAGTTAGGACTCACCCCTTGAATTCATTATCATTTTTATGATATTATACAATTACTTTTTTACACTTTGAACATTATCTACTACTTTTATTAGGGTCTGAATAATCTACCTCTATAGAAGCCTTTATCTATCTTAGTCTTAGATCTTGTAAATTTATTTCATGTATTCCCTAATTGATTCCATGAAAGTGTAACAATCCTATTCATACTCCTTAGGCTCATTAATGTTCCTTTTTGGTTTCTTTGACAAGGGGAAAACATTCTCCCTCTACTCTAGTATTAACTATTCCCCTTTATTGTCCACAACCTTTCTCTTCCTCACTCTTTGTATATTTATAAATTGTTTATCAAATCATGTACTTATTGTTGAAAACTCTATGAGGACCAAACCTATTATATCTTTCTTTCATTTTTGACATCTTTGACCCAAAAATGGATAATGAGTTCCCCTTATTCCTTAGGATAAATAGTCTCTATATATGTGGAAGGTGGAATGTAACCTGGTTGAATCATTGAGTAACTTATTTGTCCAAGTAGTTAAAGAGTTAGATAACTAATTCTACTCCATCCTGAGATATATTTCTAGGTTGTAATATCTACCACATATTTTTTTCTTAGATTCTTTAATATTGACATAATATTTTTCTCATCCTTAGTTGATCTAGGAATGGACAAGCCTAATTAGGTATATGGTCTTGAGATTGAAGGTAATGTTTGGGAGTAAAAAATAGAAACTAACACTAAGAATTCAAAATGAACCCTCCTATTAGGGGCTTGGAGTTTAACTATTATTGAATTTATTTTTGAAATAATTAATGAATAAAATAAACTAGAATATTATTTCCCAATATCCTCAATATGGTAATGATCATACAATGACCTGGTTTTAAAAAAATATTGTTACAATGATCATATGGATAAATGGGTGTAATAACTAGACTAGTAGGTGGAAAATTAACAATACTAGTATACATAATTATAAGTGAGGAGGTGAGAGAAGACACTACCTTATTGAGGGCCTAAATTTATTATTCAATAAGAACATTTTCACCTTGTGTGAGGTATTTATGTCTTCTCCTTCCAATAACTAGGTGTATACTAATTTATTCTCTTCTTGCCCAATTTCTTCAAACTTAGTGTCCTTTTCTATTTTGATTGTCCCATTTCTACCCTTTATTATTCTTTCATAGTCTCTAGTTCCTCTTCATCCTCATCACTAGTTTAATGTATAATTTATAATAACTATTCCTATTCTTCCTTTGATTCCTCAATAATAATACTTACACAAATGAATAAAATTTATATAGATCTTTCTTCTACTTAGGAAATCCCATGAGAGACTGAAGGAGTTCCAATCTTCCTCTAGTAAGTAACAGTGGGTGGATGATTACAAATTTAGGATTACCCTAAAGTGGATGGAATTGTATATGAAGGGGCTTAAATATTATATGGAAATAAACAATATGACATAGGTGGATGTGAAGTAAATATGTAAGAAGTGGCATAAAGTGGAATGGATGGGAGAGCCATAATAGAAGGAGGTGGAGGCACTGAAACAATAAGTTCCACTAGTGGAGACATTAGAGGTAATGAGGAAATTATCATAAAATAACTCTATGAAAATTTAAGAATATTTACTTATTGAACTATACCCAAAGGAGTTAAGGGTGACAAATAATTTTATCTTTCTTTCCCACTTGTAGGAGGTGATTCCCTTGCAGTTTCTATAGAGGGGTTTATTTTAACGTCTATTTTAGGCTTTATAAGTCCTTCAAGAATATACATTCTAATTTGGGGATCCAAATCCCTTTGAGTGTCATATTATTCTAATGATACAACTTCTTCTTTTTGAATAAATGGAGAATTATCTTATTTTATGGATGATTGAACCTATGTCTACGACCTTTGATAACTTATAGCCTTATTTGCCTCCTCTACAATTTTGGTTGCCTCATCTCTAGTAATTAAGGGATAATATTGAATCTTAAGTGAAAACACCATAAGCATGTTTTGTTTGTTAATTTGAATGTAGAAATTAGAGTCATTTGGATCATCGATCAATGTTTCATCATGATCAAAAATTTAGGGAATATGAAGCCCTTATTTTTTGAGTTTAATGATATGTTGCCTAACTCTACTCCTATTGTCCTAATCTCTATATTGTCCTTATATAACATATTAGTCCCTACCATTTCCAAATGAATTAATCTAATTCCTCACTAAATATTGAATTTGACTATTTCTTAGAGGGGTTTAATGGTAATACCTTTGATGTTAAGTACTGAGACCTTCATTCACACTATTGTATATTTGATGTGTTATTTCTTGATTTATAACCTTATTAAGGACACAATTAGGAAAATACAAAGGAGGTGGCCTAGTTCCCTCTATCCTAATTATGGTACAATTAGGATAGTACCATTAGTCCCCTATTTTATTTTTAATTATTTTTATATTATCAAAAATCCTAGGAATATGATGCCCATAGGTGGCTTAGTAGACTTGTGGATAAATGTCTTCTAAAATTATTGTGATTTCACTTATACACCTATAAACATGTATTATGGAATAATAATCACAAACCTTGTTATTTATGTATTCATTTGATGGTTCCCAAGGTTTCCCATGAGTCTTATATATTATCTCCATAACTAACTAAATAGAACATCATATAAAGGTTCCAATTAAAGGGTTGTTGGTCAAGTTAGAACATTTGTGCCCTCAGCCTCACACTTATGACTTTGTCAAGTTACATAATTTTATCAGTAGTGAAAATAATTTCTAAAAAGGAAACCCATTACTTGTGCACATAGGTGGTGATAGGAAAAACATATAATCTTTTCATCAATGCCATTACTATTTAAATTCCTAACCTAAACTTAATTATGGGGACTGAGGAGATAACACTCTAAATATTCAATCTTTCTCCTTTATTAAGCAATTATTTGGTATTATGATTCAGCTAATAATTATATGCAACCTGATCATATGCCACCTCATGCATTTTAAATTGAAAATAATTGTCAAATGCTTCCTTAAAAAATATATGCTACTATGTTTCTATAAAGTTTAAAGTGTAGGAAATACCCATCAATAGAACCATTAATAAACAAGTCATGAAGTAAATCAATTCAAAGCATTTCCTCATGTTTTTATATCATGTTATATAATCATGTCATAATAATTTATAATATTTCATATTTTTTTTAATTTTATTTATATAGTAAATATTTTGCTAAATATGGCTTTATGTCTTGCATTTCATAAGAAATGACTAAGTAATATGGGAATCAAAATTTAAGTTATCCGTTGTCAAATACTATGTCTATTTATTCATGCCCACTCATTATGGTGTATGGGGAATGAGGTTTAGTTTGATATGTTCATGATTAATAAGCCATTTCTATATTATAATTAAGTTGAATAAATTAATCACATATTCACTAGGAGAAAAATTAAGGATTTTGATAATTGGTTAACTCATATCAATAGTTTTTATTTTATTCAATCCATAAAAATGGTGACTTGATTTCATTTGAAAATTTTCACGTGTTGACAAAATTTCAAGACATAAATACTCATTTCATGTGGATTTAATGTAACAGTGACTTTTATTTTTGTTTTACATTTTGATTTGAATTTTCTAGGTAGATTTGGTGGGTGTTTAACCCAAAAATGATCTAAATTAGGGTTATCAAGATTTTAAAGGGGTATATACAAATGAAATAACATAAGGGTGATAATCAGATATATAGTAGGCTAATTAAATTTTAAAATCATATATAAGTATACACTAAAATTATTATGTTGAGATAGTGTATATATAAAATGTATTATTATACTAAATATGAAAATGACAAATAAGTAATGTACTTAGCTTAATTTGATGTTAATGTAGTTCTAGATCTAGAAAATTTGGAAAAAAGAGGAAAGGATATTTTGTAATAATCATCAAATTCTGATTTAGATGATTCCATCTCTTTGGATAATAATGTCAACCTTGGATGGTTGTATTGATGCTAATGTTTGGGTTCAACACTAGTGTCCTATATAGAATATCTAGTGAAACATGATGCAACCACCAAGACGATTTTTGGTTTTACTTTGCCCTCACTCTAGTGTTGTATATCTAGGTCATAGACAATCACTCCCTGTGAAAAGGAAAAACTCTAGTTTTCCATCTTCATAATGACCTTGGGGGAAAATGGGTTAGTGGGAACATGATGTTGAGATAACCCCAATGACATTACTATAAAAGGACATTACCTACATATCAAATACTCTAGAAGAAGGCATGAAACTCATGTTGTTCTCCCCTATGTTTTGTCTTGTGTGTGAATCATACAATATGTGCAAAGAAAGTACAATATTGACCTAGATTGTAACTTTGAAAATCAAGCTCTTGGGATATTACTTTAGTAATTTAGTCTTTTAGATTTTTAGTCCTTATGATTGGTATGGAAATATGAATACATAGGAAAGCTTTTGATCATTTTAATTCTCTTTGGTATTTTTCTAGGTATTCATAGGTGAGGAATGAATGAGAATTTATATTATTTTTATATTGATCATTTTGGAGTAATAACTCACATTAAAACATTTAGGCCAACCATGAAGATGTGTTTTATTAGTAAATTTGATGACTTTAGGGAACTAGAAACTTACATCAAGATGGGATAATAACATCAATGCTACCATCTACCAAATATATTAGTGTCCAAGGAGAAAGATAGTAGGTACATGTTTAGAAATTATAGAGATGGAAAATAAGTACATTTTAATAGTTCTGGGAAAGATAAAAGACTTGGGTCATCAACATAAGGCTAGTAAAACTAAGAGATATAGGTCAAGGGGCATAAAGATAGAGTAGATGTGGAGTTTGAAAAGTAATAAAAGTAGGGAACTGAGAGGAACAAATAATATTTGAGTTTAGAAGGTTTATAAGACTAATTTTCTATCTAATCATAAAATATCATCTACACTTTCCCCCTTTAATCTAGTAATGAAATTACTAGTTTAAAAGAAATTAATAAGTCCTTGGGTGTGTATACACACCTTATCTTTGTGTGTGTCCAACTTGAGTTCTTTGTTATTGACTGACCTGTAACCAAGATCATGTTATAGTATAAAATTAGTGCATATAATATGGGTTGAAATTAATTGAAATTTAAAGAGAAACATTTATGAGTATAACTAGGTGTTGATGTAACCACCTTACCTATTGAAAAGTTAGTTTAAGAAAGATGTATCATTTTAAGGGTGTAAAATTGAGATTATGATAAATATAGGTAAAGATATAAAGTTCACATATCCAAGGAGATATAGAGACATTAAAAGGCACACGCCCCCAACTTTGGAATGAAAGTGAGATGCCACCTAGCAGTTGAGATTAACTCAACCATGCAACCCAATGATAATTATAACTTGGTGAGGATGAATGATCAAGTCCAACCTAAAACCATGAAAATTTTGAGTGATTTAATCACCTCAACCATACCAAAATTTGAACCAAATACTATAATATTATCTCAATAAATTCCATAAATGTTTATGGGGTATTAGTACAAAAAAGTCTATGATATGGTAATCATCAATAAAATATTTTTATAATCTAAAATTGATTTAGATTTTGAAATATTAGGCACATGTTTCATAATGATTTAACTTTTAAGGGATTTATGGAGTTTAAATCCCTAAGTGTTAAAGTACTAGAATATTAAAATTAGGGAATAAATATGTAATAATTAGAATGACTAATTTATACAATAATTGACCTTATCTAATTATTATAAAAAATAGAAATGAACTACAAAAGGATTTAATTAGATGAAAATTAAATAATATATATAGTTGATAGGTTATAA